>PVLA01007782.1:0-99384 GCA_004027455.1 Hydrochoerus hydrochaeris
AAAATCAGGAACAAGACAAGGATGTCCACTATCACCACTCCTTTTCAATATAGTTCTGGAAACACTAGCCAGGGCAATCAGACAAGAGTGAGAAATAAAAGGAATAAAGATAGGAAAGGAAGAAGTTAAATTATCACTATTTGCAGATGTCATGATACTCTATATTGAAGACCCAAAAAACTCCATGAAAAGACAATTAGAAGTAATAAACAAATTGAGCAGTGTAGCTGGATACAAAGTCAATGCTCAAAAATCAATAGCATTCCTGTACACAAACAAAAAAACTCACTGAGAGAGAAATTATGGAAATATCACACTTTACAATAACATCTAAAAAAATGAAATACTTAGGAATCAACCTAACTAAAAATGTAAAAGACATATATGCTGAAAATTATACTACACTGAAAAAGGAGATTGAAGAGGATATTAGAAAATGGAAGGATATTACTTGCTCTTGGGTAGGAAGAATAAACATTGTGAAAATGGCCATACTCCCCAAACTATTATACAGATTTAATGCAATCCCAATCAAAATACCATTGACATACCTCACAGATCCAGAAAAAACACTCCTAAAATTCATTTGGAAACAGAAGAAACCTAGAATAGCAAAAGCAATTCTGGGCAACAAAGGCAAGGCAGGAGGCATCTTAATTCCTGACTTGAATCTATACTACAAAGCCATGGTGATAAAATCGGCATGGTACTGGCAAAGAAATAGACCTGAGGATCAATGGAACAGATTAGAAGATGCAAGCACAACTACAAAGACACTCAGCCACCTGATATTTCACAAAGGGGCTAAATATGTCCACTGGAAGAAGGATAACCTCTTTAATAAATGGTGTTGGAAAAATGCCCAAGACTGAAACTAGATCCAAGCCTATCACCATTCACAAAACTAAAATCTAAATGGATCAGGTACCTAAATATCAAAACAGCAACACTGAATCTACTGGAAGAAAAGGTAGGCAGAAGTCTTGGAGACATAGGGTTAGGCAGAGAATTTATGAACAAAACACAAATTTCACAGGAAACACTTTGAAGAATCAACAACTGGGATCTCATATTATTGAAAAGTTTCTGCATTTCAATGGAAAGCACTAACAGAGTGAAAAGAAAACCCACAGAGTGGGAAAGAATTTTAGCCAGCAGTCCCTCAGACAAAGGACTTATATCCTGAACATATAAAGAATTGAAAAACATCAAGCTCCCAAAATTCAAAGACCCTCTCCAAAAATGGGCATCTGAGATGAACACACAGTTCTCAGAGGAAGATATACAAATGGCAAATAAATACATGAAGAAATGTTCACCATCACTTGTCATTCAAGAAATGCAAATTAAAACAACATTGAGATTTCATCTCACTCCAGAAAGAATAGCTGCCATCAAGAAATCAACTGACAACAAATGTTGGCGAGGCTGCAGGGAAAACAGAACTCTGCTCCACTGTTTGTGGGAATGTAGACTGGTGCAATCACTATGGAAATCCATATGGAGAATTCTCAGAAGACTAGGATTGGAAGTTCCATTCAATCCAGCTATTCTCCTCCTGGATATATTCACAGAATAATTGACAAGTTTATATCACAGTTATATATGTGCACCCATGTTCATAGCAGCACAATTTGTAATGGCTAAATCTTGGAAACAACTAAGATACCCATCGACTGCAGAGTGGATGAAAAAGATGTGGTATTTTTATACAATGGAATATTACTCAGCTATAAAAAGGATGATCTTGAGGCCTTCATAAGTAAATGGAGACAACTTCAGACTATCCTCATTAGTGAAATAAATAAGAATCATATTTATTAATATCACATTGTGTCTCTGGTGTAAAAGTAGTAAGAAATGTAGGAGTAATAAAACCCAAAATGTGTAATTGCTATTGTAAAAAATAAAGGAAAAGGAAATGCCCTAAATGATATAACTGCATGTGTGTTTAAGTATGTAAGATAGATGACCATATTACTGCATCCTTGTTGGATCTTTGAGCAGAACTGGTTGTAGTCTCACTGTTTGAATGTCTACTATGTATCCTTTAATTCTGTAACTTGAACAACTACATCCAAGATGACAATATGTAATTTATTAACTAGTGATTTCTTAGTGATTTTTTCTCTTTTTTTCTTTTGTCTTTTAGAATTGTGTATTGTTGCTACCCTTTTCTTTTTCTTTTTTTCTTTTTCTTTTTTTCTCTTTAAATAAAATTTTTAGAAAATGCATAATTGCTATTGTAAAAAGGACAGGAAATAGGAAGTGCTATAAAAGATATAACTGCATGAATATTTAAGTGTGTAGGATTGATAACCATACTTCTGAGTTCTTGTTGGATTGTTGAACAGATCTGTTTGCAGTCTCACTGCTTGAATGTGTACTTTGTATGCTCTAATTTTGTAACTTGTACACTATTTCTAAAAGGACGATGTGTAATTTATCAACCAATGATCTCTTACTGTTTATCTTTTTTTTTCAATTCTGTAATATTTCTAACTTTTTTCTCTTTTTTTCTCTTTAAATAAAAAAAATTTTAAAACGTAAAAGAAACCATAAAATCTAAAAAAGCAAACAAAATAGTCTTTGATAGGTAGACTAACCAATAAGAAACATACAATATACAATCACTTGAGATCATTCAACACAATTAGTTATTAGGGAAGTGTGAATTAAAACTACTTGAGATAACACTGTATTCCTGTTGAATAGTTTGAGTGATCATATCAGAAATCACTGAGAATGTAGACTATCTGAAATATTCATACTCTACTGGTGCAAACAAAAAAATGGTACTACCCCTTTGAAAAATAATTTGGCAGCCACTTGAAAATCAAATATATAATTTAATTACTTTCTATTGCACTTAGGTATTGATCCAAAAGAAACAAAAACCATGTCCATACATTTATTGTGTGTTTACCAAAACTGGATTATTATCAATTTAAAAACTAGAAGTTCAAAGTAAACAAACAAATTGTTCTATATTCATAAAGTAGAGTATCATTTTAAACAAATGAATTAATAAGTATAAATACATAGGTAAATATTCAAATAATCACGCTACCTGAAAAAGTTCAACAAAATAAAAAAATATACATTTTTAATTCCATTTAAATAAAAGTTTATAAATTAATTTATAAATGACATCTTACATATCAGTGACTTAGAGGTGAAATATGGCAGAAAGGGACAGGCAAGAGGAATGATAAAATGACAAAAATAAATTTAAAAGATGAAAGATCTGCTTATTTTTGTGATTGTTGTGAGGGGTGTAGAGGTATGAAAATATTTCAAAATTATCAAGTTCTATACATAGCTATGTGAATTGTGCTCCAGTAAGAATATTTGGAAAAAATCAAATTTTTGTATCAGCTTGAGTGTAACTTCCAACAGTTGTCTGGATTATAGGTGTCCTCCATCCCTAGACATTGTCTTTGTATGAATTATGGTACTTACTCATGGAAAAAATTATATTTTTCTTTTTAAGGACCCAGAACAAGAAGAACCTTAAAAAAGGATGGCAAGCATCTCATCAAACCTAGAAGTAAGGACTTTAATAGGTGTCCTGTCCAATTAGAAGAAGGAAAAAACTGAAATAACTCTAAGAAATCAATTATTGTCAGTGGCACAGAAACTTTTTGGATACCTGAGTTTAAAACATTTTCTTGCAAATGTTTGTTATACTTACATGTCTCACCAATTAAAGTTGGTACTGTTATAAGAAAAGCATTTGAATATTTTCTGTACATTGCTTAGGAGTTTCCAGCACATAACTCTACTCAGTGAATGCTAGAAGAATAAATGAATGAATGAAAAATTGCTAACATCTTGTATACTAGACAGTGAAAACTTATGATAGGAGGACATTAAGAATTATTCATCAAAAAAAATTGTAGGTTCTTGTTGGATTGTTGAACAGATCTGTTTGGACTCTCACTGCTTTAGTGTCCACTTTGTGTGCTTTAATTCTGTAACTTGAATAACTATTTCTAAAAGAACAATATGTAATGTATCAACTAGTGATTTCTTACTGTTTATCTTCTTTTCTTGAAATTCTGTAATATTTCTGCCTTTTTCCTGTTTTTTTCCTCTTTGAATAAAAAAAATATGAAAAAAAAGAAAAAAATTGTAAAGGTGATTGGACATAATACAAACAACCTTAGTTATTCTTATTTGAGTATCTTTTCTATTCAGATCACTATTCCCAAATTACCTCTAACTTCTTAGATAAATGTATTGAAAAGCCATTATTGTCTTTAAAAATAAAGTTTGCAATAGAAGGATTATGTGGTTTACCTGAGCTAATTTTACAAGTAAATGGTGGACCTGGGATTCCTGGTGCAGTCAAAATTTAACATCAGGCTTAATGAGTATAGTCTTTTCTATAATATCTTATTGATACCCAGAAGGTATGTACAATTTGCAGGAAATTTATTATCCTTACTTGAATTTGAAATAATATTAAAATATGGGGAGTATTTTCCTGTTTTTTTCCCATAATTGATCTTGAAGGGCTGGAATTGAATGTCTATATAAAAATATTCTTTATTTAAATGTCTAGTTCCATGAGGAAGCACTATATATATATATATATAATTATGTAAATATTAAATATATATTTCTACTTAAATAAAAAGATTATAGAGACTGTAAGCACTGGTTCTGGGATATTATGCAGGAATTGTGAAGAATATCAGCTCTGCGGACACTTAACAGAAGTTGTATCCAGCTTAAGTCATGATCACATAAGTTGTTGACCTTCTTATAGGAAACATCTACTTTAAACCAAAAGAAGTGGTGGTTGAAAACCACAAGTTAGGTCTACAGCCATACCACCCTGAATGCACTGGATCTCATCTGATTTCCAAAACTAACAGGGTTGAGTCTGGTTAGTACTTGAATGGGAAAAACCACAAGTTACATGTTGAAGCAGATAAAAACTGAAGGATAGAAGTGATGTCATTGAATAATTATATTATCAACTTCCTGGTCATAGGAAGAAAATGGAACTCTTCCAGATTCAGGCCACTATCTGTGTTGAACATCTTCTAGAACATCTATTGAACAGTGCACTCCAGATTGATTCTAGTGTGCTGACTCCAGTGAACTGTCTCTCTCTCTCCCCCATTGATATCACTTTTATCCATAGCACTTAAGAGTTATTAGGAAACGAACGTGAAATATGGTAAATGCAATGTATCGGGGACCTGGCTTAGATCCCCAATTTCCCAAATGAATGTATGGTGAAGGTTTAAATAAATGAGATAAGTGGTATGATTTTAGGGCTTGAGGAGAATCAAAACCCTCTACAGACAGTTCAAGGACTCTGGTGGCCAAGACAGAGTATGACTCTGGTTAGTCTGTATTTATTATGTTTTTCAAACAACACAAGAAATTGAACAGACCTTGGGAGTGGTTCAAGGACTTTTCAAGTAACAAATTACACTAACAAGGAGAATATCTCTATGTTGCATTTCACTACAGGGGTGAAATACTTGTGGCTACAGTCTTTTTTTAGTTAACAGGAATTTGAGCCATGTGTCCTCAGCGGTTATCTTATTTTGCCCTGGCTGTGCGGCAGCCCTGCATGTGTGTTCAATTTCCAGTTTCAAAGGCTCCCAACAACAATGTTTGCTTTGGTTCTTGTCATTTGAAATTGAAGCAGTGAAATAATGGATATGTTTATATATTTATTATATTTATATATTTATTATGTATACTATATATTTATTATAAGAAAGTTGATATTGATAAATATTTTGAAGTTATATGTACAGATTAAAGATCAAAGCATTGATCACTAAAGAAAAGAACAGAAGCCCAGGAAGTGGGGGAATGTAAATGTTTTTGAAGAAGTAAAGATTTTTACTGAATAAGAATTATTAGATGAGTATGCCAATTGGCATGCATTTTCTGAGTACTCAGCTGTCTCAAAAGACAATATCTTGCTTTGCAATGAAATCTTTCTACTGTTATTTTAAATTTAAGCAAGTTGCTTGGAAGTACAAAAATGAACACTACAATTAGGTGGAGTGTTAAAGACTGAATGACATGAATCTAATTTCAAAGATGCTTCTCTGGCCAATAACACTATCTTGCTCTTCAAAACAGCTTTGTCATCCTCTACAGGGACTCATTTTCTGGCAGAAGTTTGAAAGCATTTCTGGTATTTAAAAAAATCAATGAGTGCAGAAAAGCAAGGAGGAGAGGCAAACTCCTATCTAAATTCTTGTACACTGAACAGAATGCCTCTCTGACTTTTCAGTGAGACGTGGCTTTTTTATTTGTCACTGAAAGAGCCTATGTTCCATATTTTTTAGCCTGTAAAATGCAGAGGGCACAGATTTACTGTGGAACAAGTTAGAATCACTTACACTTTGCCTTAAATTTAGATTTGGCCTAGATCTTTGCTGAAATAATAAGAGACATGGCAATAAAATGAAACTTTGCTGGTTTTATTATTTTCTACTTGCAGTGAAGAACAATCAAAACATAAATTATGTTTAAGAAACTACTGAAATCATCAAACTCTGCCTATTTAAAATGATTAAGTCATTTTATCCCTCAACCAGATCTTTCTGAATTGCTTTCTAAGTGACCTTGGTGATATTTTCTGAACAGCTATTCTTACCAGTCAGGTACAAATATATAGAAAGAATAATATAGAGAGAGCATATTAGTGTTTGTTTTGAATCCTTGACATGTTTTTAGATGCTCACCAAGTATTCATTAAAGTCCCTATTTTCCCAGAAGAATATATAATCAATTAGCACACATTTATTGATAACTATTGCATAAGGTGCAATGTGCTTTCACTAGAATGTGCCTACCTTCAAAAAGACATTACAGTTAAAGAAGTAAGATATAATATTGTAAAATCTTTAGTAACAATTAAATACTAAAACATCTCTTCATTAATAGAAAAAGTAGTGGTAACACTCACCAAGAATGGTTGATTACTTAAAATGCCTTTAAGAAATCATAAAATCTTATACTTCTTACTTCTAAGAGTTAAAGCTTTTAGAGTCTATGTAGTTTAAAATTAAAGTTTAAAAATTAAAATAAAGACATAGAACAATGTAGATCTGGTTCATCAAATGCTACTCAGGGCTAAAGAGCTGATTCCCTCCTTAAGGACTGCTCTACTACCTATTTTCTCTGTTCTCATTTAGAGGCACATCATTTGTTTCTGGGAAAATATCATATTCTCACCTTCAAAGGACAGGAACCCCTAAAATTTGCTTCACAACGTATTTCAGTGACCATTCCATAGTCAATTCAACTAATCTTTCTCAATTTTACATGATGAATTATAGGAGAGATGAATGAGTAAAGCAGAATCTCAAATTACTGAGTACTCATTTATTGAAGAAATATTTGTAAGTATCCCCCCTATTCCACTGTAACATTAGAAATACAATATTATATCATCAATCGAGTTAATGATAGTGTAAACACTAAAAGTAAGGGCAGGAAGGCACACAAAAAGGCACATATAAACACACATTCCAACTCTATGTAATAATATGTACATATCAATAATGAAGTAAAACAAATTACAGAAATGAGATTAAAGATAGTAGAAGGACTATGTAGCATACAAAAACTTAATAATATAGCAGGCAGAAATTCACTAAAAGATACCATTAAAAAATGAAGAAATAGAACTATCTTCTTCTATTCCTTGTCCAGAAACCTGATAACAAGAACAGAAATGTATCTCACGAAAATTATTATCACAAGTGTATGATTTCACATAATCTACTCTAATTTTCTTGAATTTTTGATAGGCTATACTATTGTCTCCATAAAGAATCGGGTCAGACTTGGAAGGTGGGGCACACCTTTAATCTCAGCCGCTGGAGAGGGTAAGGCAAAAAGGTGACAAACTTGAGATTAGCAAAGTTTACAAGTTTGAGATTAGCAAAATTTTGTTTAAAAAAAAACGGAATTTTGGAAATCTAGCTTAGTGGTAGAATGTTTGTCTACTACACATGAGACCCTGAGTTCAATCTTAAGCATTAAAGTAAAAATAAGAATGAATTTGGGGACAGCCAGAGAAACATAGTCTCTATCTCTACTGAGTTTGAAGTCCAAAAGAGTCAACCTACATGCTATGAAGGAGTCACACAAAAGCAGCCCGGGTCAATGTATTCTACTGATTCCAAAACTGAAAACTAGAGAGTAAAGAAAAATTAGAAATAAGGAGTAATGAGGAACAACTAGCTACTTCATAATAAAGTAGAATAACCTTAACTCAGAAAATATTCTAGAACATTTAACAAAAGAAAAGGTAATTACAGTAGTTACAGTTTGAATAAAAATAAAAAGAGTGGTGGACCATAAGATCTGAGAAGTGGGTGAGTAGGTAGTGGCAGGATGATGAAGGATCCTGTGAATAACATAAAATTTTTGTCTCAGTTCATATTAATATAATGTCTACATTCATGGAGGATATTAGGACTTTGTACATGGGATGTCTTTGCTGTATTTATTTCTTATTTGTATTTATTTAAAGAAAAAACTTTTTTAAAAAAGATTTTGGCCTTTCTGTTGTGGGAAAACAGAGAGCCAGAGAAAGGGATTAGTCAGGAGAGTGAAATGCATTCTAGAAAACTCTCTTTCTTAAAAAGATTCATTTTGACAACTAAGAAACAAAAATGGATTAGAGCAAGTCAAAAACGTATTTGGAACATAGGTTAAAAACTTGAAACTAGCCCTCAGATTGCCCTTTGGCCTGGTCTGGCCTGCCTATGCTGGCACACTTCCCACGCAACCTGCTGCACAGACTGCCACCAGCCTGCTGTCCTCAGGGAACACCCCCACCCTCTGGACCTAGTACTGCTATTGATCTTTGTCTCTGACCCCTTTCCCCAGAACCTTGGACTGCAGTGGATTAACCATGCTGGGTTGATGGGAGACTCATTAACCCCTCACCCAAACAGAAGACCTCAGCAGGCTCCAGTCAGTGTGCTGACATTGCCCCTAAAATAGGGGTCTTTGGTGGCTAAATAGGAGCAGCAGCGAAGCTCCTGCCAGCTGTAAGATTTTGGAGAGCTTGGCAAGGATGTAGGTGACTCCTTTCTGCACAAAGAAAATATCATGCAGGTTGAAGAATGTGCCAGTAAGGCCTCCCTCAACTTGGAGAAAATTAAAAGGGCTTATGAGACACCCAGTGACACAGTAGGGCCTCAGCTGACATAAACACTACAGATAGGGAGATCTGGTTACCTGGAATAACCTGAAGACATAGTAACAGCAGGAACTAAGGGCTGATCTACATCAATAACTCTTAGGCCCAGGAAGAATATAAGATTCACCCAACAGGCCCTACAGGAGAAATACAGGTCACTGGCCCACCTCTACATTGTGGTACTCAACAATTGAACAAAGATCAACCACACAATAGAACCCTAAGAAACACACTACTGACAGAGACTATTGGGATTGAAAGACCAAATATTAGCCCAAAAGGTGAAAATGACAAAACAAAAAAGAAAAATACAATCTCAAACATCTAGTGCATCAGAAGCAACTATAGGTGACACTGAAATAGAGGACTTTAAAAGTCATACACCAGAAATCTCTGAAAAGATAGCAAATGAAATAAAGAAGCAAATCAATGAGGCTATAGAAGAAATCAAATTAGAAATAGTTTCCCATGTAAAGACAGAAATAATAACCTTGGTAAAGGAGATGCTAGGCATAGCCAGAGAAGAAATAGATTAAAAAAAGAAAAAACAGGAACATGGGAAATTGATTGAAACCTTGAATGAACAATATAGAAAGCAAGCATAATCCATGAAACAAATTGAAAGAGATATCCAAGAAACACAAAATTCTACTGAAAGCTAGAAAAACCTTTAAATGAAGCTGAGGATAGAATTTCAGACCTTGAGTACAGCACCACAATTAACAATCATGAAAGGATAGAATTTTTAAGAATAGCAAAGCAGCATGAAATGATAATCCAGCAGTTTCAAGATGATGCCAAGAGAAACAATGTAAGACTCAGGCATCAATGAAGATGCAGGAGTCAATGTGAATAACATAGGTAAACTATTCACAGACATAATAGCAGAAAATTTCCCAAACATGAGGGAAAAAATCTGACATACCAATAAGTGAGGCATATAGAATGCAAAACAATCACAAGCAACATAAATCTACACCCAGACATATAATAATTAAGGTCTCAGACATGCAGCATAAAAACAGAATACTAAAATCTGTTAGAGAAAAGACACAACTCACCTATCAAGGAAAGCCCATTAGATTCACAGAAGACTTTTCAGCCCAAACCCTGAATTCAAGACAAGCTTGGAGTGAGGTATTTCAAGCCCTGAAAAAAAAAAAAAATTTCAACCCAGACTGATGTACCCAGCAAAACTTTCATCCAAATTTCAAATTTAATGGAGAAACAAGATACTTCCATGACAAAGGACAATTGAAGAAATTCATGTCCGCCAAACCAATCCTAAAAAGAATATTGAAAGACATACTAGATAGAGATAAAAATGATCACGATCTCCAGAACAAGAACAGAAAGAAATCACCAGGTGGACAAGTAATTAAACAAGTGGAAAATCAGAAAGCAAACAACTGGAACATAACATGGCAAAGTTGAACCAGTATATATCGCTTATATCCATAAATGTAAATGGCCTCAATTCACCTATCACAAGAAATAGTTTGACAGAATGGATCAAGAAACAGTATCCCACAATATGCTGTATACAAGAAACACATCTAATCCAAATGGAAACACACAGATTAAAAGTCAAAGGATGGAAAACAGTATTCCATGCAACAGGAACCCAGAGAAAAGCAGGGGTAACTATTCCATTTGCAGACAATGTGAACTTGAAACCTAAAATGATTAAAAGAGATAAAGAAGGTTGCTACATACTTGTTCATGGAAAAATTCAAGAGGAAGAACTAACAATTATAAACATATATGCACCAAATACAGGAGCACCCAACTATATAAGACAAATACTAATGGACATGAAAAACCAAATACACAAGAACACAATTGTAATACGAGACTTCAACACCCCACTGTCATCAAGAGATAGATCAACTAGACAAAAAGTCAGCAAAGAAATAATAGAACTGAATCATACCTGTGAGCAAATGGACTTAGTAAATGTTTATAGAGTGTTCCACTCAACCACACCAGAATATACATTCTTCTCAGCTGCACAGGGGACATTCTCCAAAATAGACCATATGTTAAACCATAAAACATTCTTAAGTAAATGCAAAGGGATTAAAATTATCCCATTCAGAATACCTGACCACAGTGCACTGAAATTGGAAATTAATGGCAAAAGAAATTGCAAAATCTGCATAAATACATGGAAACTAAATAACAACCTTCTCAACAATCAGTGGGCTACAGGTGAAATTAAAGAAGAAATAAAGCAATATAAACAATTCAATGAAAATATGGATACAATATACTGTAACCTGTGGGATGCAATGAAAGAGGTCCTAAGAGGGAAATATATAGCAATAAATTATCACAGCAAGAAAACAGAACAAGCAGAAATAATCAACCTAATGCTTCATCTCAAGCTGCTATAAAAGGAAGAGCAAGCAAAACCCAAAGCTCATACAAGAGAGGAAATTGTAAAGATCAGAGCAAAATTAATGCAATTGAAACTAAAAATATTACAAAGAATTAACAAATCAAAGAACTGGTTTTTGAGTGAATAAATAAAATTGATCAACCACTATCCAACATTATCAATAAAAAGAAAAAAAACATAAATTCACAAAATAATGACTGAAAACAGAAATTACTGCCCATCCCATGGAAATTCAAAAGATCATGAGTACTTACTTTGAAAATCTCATATATGGTGAAAACACAGAGGAAATGGAAAGATTTATAGAAACATGAACTACCAAAGCTCAATCAAGAAGTTATAACAATTTTGAATAACCCAATATCAGCTACTGATTAAAAACATGATTAAAAACTTACCAGCAAAGAAAAGTCCAGGTCCTGATGGATTCATGGCAGAATTCTACAAGAAATTTAGAGAAGATTTGAGACCAATACTCTAAAATCTTCCAGGAAATTGAAAAAGAAGCCATCCTCCCTAACTCATTCCTGGAGGCAAGTATCATGCTGTTACCAAAAATAAAGACCCAAGCAAAAAGGAAAACTGTAGGCCAGTCTCACTAATGAATATTGATGCAAAGATTCTCAATAAAAATGCAGCGAATCATCAAGAAGATTATACATCACAACCAAGTGGGGTTTATTCCAGGAAAGCTGAGATGATTTAACATATACAAATCAATAAATGTAATACACCACATTAACAGAGCCAGAAACAAAAACCACACAAACATCTCAATAGATGCAGAAAAAGCTTTTGATAAAGTCCAATACCTGTTCATGATAAAAACCCTTCAGAAACTTGGAATACATGGTGTCTACCTCAATCTCATAAAGGTCAACATTATACTAAATGGACAAAAACTGAAAACTTTCACTCTAAAATTAGGAACAAGACAAGGATGTCCACTATTACCACTCCTGTTCAATATAGTTTTGAATATATTAGCCAGAGCAATCAGACAAGAGAGAGAAATAAAAGGAATAAAGATAGGAAAGGAAGAAGTTAAATTAACATTACTTGCAGATGACATGATACTTTAAATAAAAGATCCAAAAAATTCCATTAAAAGACTACTAGAGGTAATAAAAAACTTCAGTAATGTAGCTGGATACAAAGTTGATAGCTTTCCTGTACACAAACAAAAAATTTACTGAGAGATAATTTATGGAAATATTGCCTTTCACAATAGCATCTAAAAAAATGAAATATGTAGGAATCATCCTAACCAAGAATGTAAAAGATCTATATCCTGAGAATTATACCACTCTAAAAAAGGAGATTGAAGAGGATGCTGGAAAATGGAAGGACATTCCTTGCTCTTGGTTAGGAAGAGCCAACATTGTGAAAATGACCATATACCCAAAACTGTTATACAGATTTAATGCAATCCCAATCAAAATATCATTAACATACCATATATATCTAGAGAAATCATTCTTAAAATTCATTTGGAAACAGAAGATACCTAGAATAGCAAGGGCAATTCTGGGCAACAAAGGCAAGGCAGGAGGCATCTCAATTCCTGACTTGAAATTACTACAAAGCCACAGTGATATAATCAACGTGGTACTGGCAAAGAAATACATGTGAGGATCAATGGAACAGATTAGAAGATGCAAAAACACCTACAAAGACACTCAGCCACCTTTTATTTGACAAAGGCTCAATATGTTCACTGTAAAAAGCATATTCTCTTTAATAAATGGCATTGAAAAAATTTCCACATGTTGAAGACTGAAACTAGACCCATGCCTATCACCATGCACTAGACTAAAATCAAAATGGATTGAACATTGAAATATTAAAACAGAAATACTAAATCTACTGGAAGACAAGGTAGGTAGAAATCTTGGAGACATAGGGGAAGGCAGAGAATTCATGAATAAAATGCAAACCTCAAGGGAAACACTTCAAATTATCAACAACTGGGATCTTATTAAAAAGTTTTTGCACTTCAAAATAAATCACCAACAAAATGAAAAAAAAGCCCACAGAATGAGAAAGAATTTTAGCTGACAATCCCTCAGACAAAAGACTTATATCCTGAACATATAAAGAATTGAAAACATCAAGCCCCCTAAAACGACCCTCTCCAAAGATGGGCATCTGAGATGAACACACATTTCTCAGATTAAGATATACAGATAGCAAATAAATGTGTGAAGAAATGTTCACCATCACTGGTCATTCAAAAAATGCAATTTAAAGCACCATTGAGATTTCATCTCACTCCTGCAAGAACGACTGCCATCAATAAATCAACTGATAACAAATGTTGGCGAGGTTGGTGAGAGTGTAGACTGTTGCAGCCACAAAGGAAATCAATACGAAGATTCCTCAACAAACTAGGATTAGAAGTTCCATTCAGCCCATATTTTCCCCTCCTGGGTATTTCCTCCCCAAAATGGAAAAGATAATTTCACAGTGTTATGTGTGCACCCATGTTTATAGAGGTACAATTTTTAATAGCTAAATCTTAGAAACAAGCAAAATGCCCATCAATTGCAGAATGGATGAAAAAGGTGTGGTATTTCTATACAATGGAATATTACTTAGCTATAAACAAGGATGATATTGAGACTTTTATAGGTAAATGAAGACAGCTTGAAACTATCCTCATAAGTGAAATAAATAAGACTCACATTTGTAAATATCATACTGTCCCTCTAGTGTAAAAAATAATAAAAAATGAAAGAGTAATAAGATTCAATAATGTATAAGAGATATTATAAAAATGAAAGGGAAGAAAAGTGCTCTAAAGGATATAACTGTATGTGTAAGTGTGTAAGATAGATAGGACTATATTACTAAGTTTTCACTGGATCACTGAACAGAATGGTTTGCACTGTCAATGTTTGAGTATTTATCCACTTTTTATGCATTTATTTTGTAAGTTGAACAACTATTTCTAAGAGGACAATGTGTAATGTATACAACTAGTAATTTCTTAGTATTAATTTTTTTTGAAATTCTGTATTATTTCTACCCTTTTTTCTGTTTTGTCTTATTTTTTTTCTTTTTTCTTTAAACAAAAAAAAAAACCTGAAACTATAGGACAGACCAGTTCTTACAGTGGAAGTGGACAAAAGAAAACAAAAACTAGTTGTTGACCAGATGTGGTGGGCAAGGCAAGATCAGGATAAGTCAGGAATAAATTTTGGGCTGATTCTAACAATTACAAAGCTTGAACAGGCCACAGATTGCCATAAAATGAACTTGGAAAATTCCAGGAGAGAGGCAGAGAGGCAGAGGCTTACAGATGTCCATGTGCTCTGTAGAGTCCAAAGTGGTATGACATGAATGGTGTTTGGTTTACATATACAAGTTCCACTGTTGTTACCGATCACTTCACAGATGAGTAATGATCTTATTACATATAAAAGGCTCATTTTGGAGGTCTACTAAAGTCCTTCATATATCTTCCTATCTTTCTGCAAGATGATAAGCATCCTCTTTTTGCCCTTATTTTTGGTTGCTCCCCACTTGTTTCTTCCCAATGCCCTCCTGTCCTTGACCATGCTAAGTAACTCTTAGCTCTGCCTAGTAACTCATAACTCTGTTTGGTACTTCTGTTCACCAATTTTCTCTTCTCTTATGCTACTGACCCTTTTAAAATGTTAAGGGAATCACTATTAAATAAGACTCCAAGATTCAGCATTCCAGATTAAGCAATGCCTTTCTTTCTCTATATATAGCCTAGTGTCAGGAAATAATGAAATCTCACAGCTATTGGACAATTTGCTACTATTATAATTTACTTCATTCTTTATCAGTAAATCAGCAGTGTTGGTTTCTAATCTGTTTCTACCTGTTGGATTTGTCAATCTCACTATTTGACATTCATATTATAGGAGCATAAAGAGAAAAAATGTTTCTGTGAAAATTAATTGGAAAATTGTGGAACAATATGGAAAAACTTTATGAATGGAATTTATATTTATAAATATTATTATTGACTGCCAACTATAAAAAACTGGGAGAAAATCATAAATATCCAGAATTATTTAGTCAGAATGTTACACACACACACACACACACACACACACAGGCCTTGGTTCTATTTTAAATCTGTTGAAACTGGAAATCTTAGATATTGCCTTATTAGTATAGCTTAGTCCAACTGATGATGTTGAATTCCAATCAGTGAAATTGTGCTCAACATCAAAAATTGAAAGTTATATCCTTATATACCTACATAGACCTTGAACCTGAACCTGAATATTCTATATATGAACATGAATTATGAAAATTTTAATTATCCAATTAAACCATTTTAACCATCTAATGATAAAATCGATCCGATAAGTGGATTTACTTTAACTTTAACTTAAAGTGCAGCATACTTTTCCTTCCCTTTCCTATCTCAGCGTGGATGAAAACAAAAATTTATACTCTGTGTAAGCTGTTATCTATGAACAATAGTTGACCATATATCTAAGTTAAAAAATATTCTAAAGCTTCCAATAGACTGAGAAACAATTTACGTTTAGTCACTTATCATGGGCGTGAAAAAGAAATGCAGTCTCAGGGCTACACGTCTGCTGCCCTGATCTGCGAGGAAGGCTTTCTGCTCCTGGTGAATTCCTGGTCTCAAGCTGCTCTGCAGCAGCAGCTCTTAGTGCTGTCCTGTTCTGTTCTGCAAGTTCTTGCACCAGCCAAACCTCACTAATTTCAGTGCTTTTCAGTGTTTTTGCATTTCCAAATCTGGTCTTCTATCTTACAGTAGACTGAATATTGGCTTTTAAGGACATATAAAGTCATTAACATAACATGAATTTGAAAGAGAAAGAAGCAGGGGAGAAAGTACAGAATACAGGTTAAGTACAGTCAGAGATTCTGGAAAGAAGAGATATATACCCCTTAAAGGTCAATACACATGCCACAGGTGGACTACAAATTTAGTTTTAACAGAGTAAAGTTGAAAAAAATCTAGAAAATAAATCAATTTAATTTCTCAGAAAGAACAGAATTATGCTTAACCCCACATCAATCACTGTCAATGTCATTTCAGATAACTATCATGGGTTCACTGGAGGGCAGTGAAAATAATTCCCAGATATGCATTCTTCCATTCAAAATCCCATATCACTTGCTCTTTATCATCTATCAATTGATAACTAAAATAATGCTGCATTTCATTTTAATAACATATTTGTGCCTCCCTAAAAGAAATAGTTGTTTATATTGCAAGCCCCTTTATTAGCTTGCAAGGACTGCCATGACAAATGTACCATAAAGGGAAGAACAAAATATCTTATCTCCAAGTTATGGGTACCAGAAGTCTAATAGCAAGGTGTAAGGAGGGTCATTTATTAATGGTTCTATAGAAAAGTATGTTACAAACATCTTTCCAACTTTCCAGTAGTTACTAGGTTAAAAACAGCATCCTCCAATCTTTACTTGGCATTCAAAATGTGTGAGTCTATGCCCAAATTTCCTTCTCTGAAAAGACATCAGTCATATTAGAGTGGAGTAGCCTCCTTATCTACAAGAGTATAATCATTCTCTTAAATCATTCTCTTAACAAATCAGTGCTGAATGCTGAATTTAATTCATCACTTTGGATTAAGGGTCCTCCCTACTCCAGTATGGCCTCATCTCAATTTAACTACTCCTAGAAGCACCTAATTTCTAATTAGAGTTATTTTTTGAAGTATTTAGTGTTATGATTTCAACAACATGAGTTTTGAGGGGGAACTCAAACCCATAACATCACCAACACAGAACTTTGCACATAGTATAATCTCAGTAAATTTATAACAGAAAACCTAAAAATATAAGGAGAAAATAGCTAAATTAATGAATGAATATATGAATGCTATTCATTTTCTTTTTTTACCCTGCTTCCATTTCCATGGATTTCATTAATCCATGGATTATGTTCTGAAGGTCCAGTTCGCTTTGCCAACACTAATCAATGTAAAAAGTTGATTCTACTTACAAATTGACAGATATAAGTATCTATGAGCCTTACAATATTGATTTGTATTTCTACTTTAACTATATTTTAAGTGAAACTAAAGACTCATTAATTTTATGCCACGTACAAACTTTACTCTAAGGAGGATCCCATTTCTTATCTAAATTTTGAAAAGATTATAATTTTGAATAAAAATTAGAGTAAACACAATCAGAACTCAAAGAATCCCTTTTAGCATCGTAAAGAGCATTATTCAAGGAACTCTTAAACTATTATTTTTGTAATAGGAAAATAGATATATCTATGTGAAAATAACAATATGAATGACATGCTAAAATGCTAGAGAGCCCAAGCAAACATAACCAAATTAAAGTGAAATTCTGCACAATTATTCAGTGAATACAGAGTTAATCACATAGTCACTTTAAATATATTAAGTGAGTAAAGCATTCAGTTACACAGACATTTATTAATCCACTGATAATTATAAAAATCTACTTTGTTTTGCAAGCCATAATGACGAGGTCAGTTTGCCATGGCATCAGTTTTCGTTTGTTTCAATGTTTTCTCTCTACTTCTAAGAGCAGTCACTTCTTCATAGTGGAGCAGCTCTTATACTGAAGTATGCATTAGCACCACTTACGTCTTCTAGTAGAAATAATGGGTGATTCATCATCAGGACAGGCTTCTAACAAATGACTCATTTATCTCAGCATGCAATCTTACTCGCAAAAACATTAGGTGGAAATACCAGTGATGGCTAAAAACCACACACACACACACACACAAACACACACACAATTTCCATATTCTTTCTTGACAAATTTTAAAATATTAAAGCAAGGCAATATGCTTCTTTCCCTGCTATGAAAAAATAATTGGTAAGGAGAAATTATGATGGTGAAAAAATTATGCTTAACTGGTGCGCTACAAATTTGAGGAGTCTATACAAAGGGAACATAGGAACATGACCCTTTCAACTAATTTATTCACTCTGTCTTCTAATTGACAATATATTTTTGTATCCATTTTAGTTTATAAAGTCTTACATTCTCTATAAAGAAGCAGTCTCATCATATCTCTCTCAAATTTCTCTCATATCTCTTTCTTTCTATTAAAAAGTATCACCATTTTCTGAATAATCCTGCACTGAATCCTGAGTTTTTTTCATCTATTGAATGAATGCTCCCAGTGATTGACAAGTGAATTTTGGAGGAACTTCTCAACAATCTGGAGATACAATTCTGAGATGAGATAAAATGCACACAAAAACCATAAGAAGACACAGTCTCACACCCATCAACATGGAAAGAATGGAAAGACATATAAATACCAAATTTGTAGAGAATGGGAATCAACAAGAATGACTGCATACCAACAGAGGAGTTTAAATTGGCAAAACAATTGATAGACAAATTGGCATTGTCTAACAAAGTTAAAGACATTAATGCCATATATCAAACACAAAAATCCACTTTATACATACACCTTGGAGAAATCACGCAGGTGTACATCAGAACTCCTTCCGTGCACACACAATGCTCAGTCCAGTTGTTGGTCTTCCAAAAGTGAAGCATATCTAATGGAATGGCAGTGACATGTTACCCATTGTTGCTGTTGTTTCTTTCATCATTGTTTTATTATAATTTAGCATTTAAAAAGCAAAAAGACAAAGGCTCTTTGATAAGAATCAATAAAATTAAAAAATTACTGGTGTATAAACAATTAGAAAAATTCTGCACTTGCACCACTAGAATTTATGAATTGCATTACAATATTAAATAATTTACTCTGAATGCAGTTCAGCTTTCTGTTCTTCATAAAACACTCAATCCTCAGCCACATTGAGTTGAGTTAACCAGTAACTTTAGAATTGAAATGTAATATAAAGAGCTCTACTTTCCGTTTTATGATTAAATCTTCCCATGCTGCAATTCTGCCTTCAGCAGGATATAGGATTATAGAACTCTGGAAACAACTGCCTGCAGTGTGACACAGGCTTGATCACTCAGTTGCTGTCTGGTAGTGCATAATGAATTGATTAAGTTCTCTGTAAAGTAAGGATAATAACAGCACACTACTGCAGAATTTTAAGATTAAGTGAATTAATACATGTAAAGTGCTTACATAGCATGTGCAATGCAAAATTTCCTTATATTTTTTAATTTCTTTCATTTTGGATAATTTTCATTATTACAGCTCCAAATTTACTGATGTTATGTTCAGTGTGATTAACAGAAATTACTCCCAGTGCATTTTTGTTTCAGATATTACAATGTTAGTCTTTATAGGTTTAGTATTATTTTATATCTTTCATGTCTCTACATTACATAACTGTATTAATTCATTTGCCATCACTGGTCATGATACTTAATACCCACAACTTAAAAGAATGCAGGTTTATTTTTACTTACAGTTTCAGTCCATGCTGGGCTGGGTCTGAAGCAGAAATAGCATAATGAAACCAGCAGACACCTGCTCATTTCATGGTGGTCAGCAAGCAGAAACACTAAAGAGAGCAGCCAGGGAGAGAGATGTACCTTCTGGTTCATACCCACAGTAAACTGCCTTTTCACATTGGACACTACCTCCTAATGACACACTTGGCACACACACTGTTGAGAACATCTCTTGATCCAGTCACCTTCCAAAAGCTCCACCTCTGAACAATGAGTCTATGGAGGACTTTACAGACTTAAACCATAAAAATAATTCCTCTTCTTCCACCTTCTTGAGCATATGGGATTTAGTGTAAAATTAGATTAACATATTTGTTTATGTTGCAATCTGCATCACATCTGACTCTGTTTCAATGACTGATTTTTCACTATGAGGACACTAAAAGTTACATTTTCCTGCTTTTCTTCACACCTGTTAATATCTGATTGAATTTTATTTTCTTGTGTTTGGAATTTTTGTGCTCCTATAAATATTCTAAAGCTATTTTATGGGATACTGTTACATTCTATAAAATGTTTTGTGCTTTCTAGGCTTGTTTTTCTGTATTGTTTGGTTAAACTAGAGAAGGCATTGGCTTAGGGTGAATTTCTGTTCAATACTGACACAATATCATTCTGAGTGTTCTACAGTCTACATCAAATTCCAATGTCTTACATTTCGACTAGTTGTACCACAAATTATTTCTGGCCCTATTTGAGCTACAGCAAATGTACTCTCTTTCCCTTTCAGATAGTTTTTTTCTCTAACTTTGGGTAATTTTCTCACATGTAAGGGCTAATCATTGTTCAGCTGAAGACAAGAAAGATTTCAGACCTAAAAATTGTGCATAGTTTCGCTCTTTTCAATCCCTCGCGCTCTGAAACATGATATTCTGTTATGTGATTTATAAGTGCCTTAGACTTCTGGGACTCCTAGCTCAATTGATTCAACTTGGGGAGATTGCCAATATCTGAAAACAGCTGCTTCATATATTTTCCTGAAAATTTTTCATTGTTTCACATGGTAAGATAAATCTGGACATGTACTCCCTCATGGAATCATTGTTAATAAAATCACTTTTCTTTGAATATTATTTAGCCCTCAGCATACCACTCTGCACAACTTGAGGAGATATGTAGGCAGGTGTGTGCAATATAGTGATCTTCTTGTGAGAAAGCAAATGTCATGTGATTTTCAGTCGCCTACTTGCTAATTGGCCTTTTATTCATCTGATCTCAGCATTGTTCTTATTTTTCACTCCGTGCTTCCACTCTTCCTCCTTTTGCACTTTTTTCCCTTCCAATATACCTTTGTGGATTAAAAAAAATCCTCTCCTAACTCTTGGCATAATGATTTAGACATGATGTAATTTGTCTCAGCCTTCACCCTGGACCTTGCTTTTCTAAACAAATCATTTGCCTAGCACAGTGAAATGATTGTTGTAGGTAGTAAAATGATGAAGGAAGTGACACATACCCAAGATATGGAAGTAGATTGGATGGCAGACCTATTGTATCACTTACTACCCTAAATGACTTCAATCATGCTATCTCCTAGTATATCATTTCACCATCTGTGATAATTAATTTCAGACACCAACTTGATTATGATATCCAGATCTCTGTTCAAGCACCATTCAAGAAATTCTATGAAGACATTTTAAACAAGTAAACTTCCAAAAGTAGGTTAATATTAGCAACATGATGTGAATGGTCTTCTCTCAATTATTGAGAGGCTTCAAGAGAAAAAGGCTTAGGTTACCTAAGCAATAGAGAACCATGTCTCCAAGCTAACACTGTAGTAGACACTTCAAAATCCAACTCTTCTCTGGGTCTCTACTCTGAAGGTTCAGGCTTGCAGGCTCCACTCACAAAAAATGAGACCATATGAGCCAATTCTTTCAACCACCCCCAACTCAACACAGACGTACACGTGCACACACACACACACACACACACTACTGGTTTTATTTTTTCAAAGAACCCTAATAATCACAGAAAACAAAAACATTATACTTCAAAGATATGTTTTAAGAATGAAGTAAGATACATATAGATAATGCTTAGTTAGTGTTAGCCATTTGTACCATAAATAGTAATAACAAATTTTCAAGAAATGAGTTTATTCAATCTATTTTGCATATTAGGAAAACAGAGCTCTAAAAGTTAAATTAACTAGTCTGGGACTTAACAACCAGAAAATAGTCATTTATTCTTGAATGCTTGGAAATATTGTCACTGTAATTATACCACAGTCTCACTCCACTCCACTCTTCCAAAAATTCCAACCAAAAAGAATATCATTTTTACTTAAAACATTCAAAGATACGGCTGGAGGGTTAGCTCAGCGGCATAAGTGCCTGCTTGGCAAACGCAAAGTCATGAGTTTGATCCCTGGTTAAAAAAAAAAAAAATTCAAAGATAAAGTATATGAAGCCACTAGCCCACTGTGCTACCAATGTATCCTGAAAATCCATAGCTCTTTGGAAGTCTAGAAATGTTCACTTCAAACTCATTTTGATAGCTAAAATTAAAACACTGGTTAATTAAGAAGTGGAGCAACTGTAATACTCACATACCACTAGATGGAATGTAATTTAATACAGACGTAATGCAAATGTTTGACAGTTATTTACCAAAGAAAGTATAGGTTTACTATAAAACACAGAATTCTACCCCTAGATATATACTCAAAACAAATAAAGCATGCCTACAAAAATTTCGCATAAACTATTCCAAGTAGTTTCATTCATAAGATCAAAAATTAAAAAGATAAATGATTGAAAGAGAACAAACATATTACACATACAATACATAGACCAGCCTGAAAGGACTGCCATAACTAAATTGTAAATTGGTAGATTTAACAACAGAAATTCAGGGCTGGAGATTTAGCTCAGTGGCATAAGCACCTGCCTGTCAAGCACAAGGTCAGGAAAAAATAAAACAACAGAAATTTATTTTATCTCAATTTTGGTGACTAGGGGTTCAAGATCAAAGTGTCAGTGGGTTTGCTTTCTCCTGAAGTCTCTTTCATTGGCTTGTAGAACTACCTTCTTACCCTATCCTCATGTTGCCTTTTGTGTGCATGTGCATCCTGGTGTTTCTCTCATTTTATTATGTCACTAGTCACATTGAGTTAGGTCCTCATCCTTATTACTTCATTTAACCTTCAATACCTCCTCCAAAACTTTATTTCCACACAGTCACATTGGAGGTTGGGGCTTCCTCTCAGTCACTTTTCTTGTCTCTGGAACACCTGATACCCAAAATTTAAAATATGAATGGTTTATTTTGAGTGTTTCAGTCATGGTCTGCAGGCTTAGACACAGAAATGGCACAGTGGAAGAGCATGGTAGGAAAGCTTCTGAGATCATGGCAGCCAGGAAGTGGACAGAAAAAGGTGGAACTGGGAAAGGAGATATAGCCTTACAGGTCATGTTCATAGTGACCCACATCCAAACAGGCCACACCTTCTTACAGCAAGTAAGATATAACACCCCCATAATCCAACTGCATTTCAAAATCTCTGTCTCTAAACACCTGAGGTCTTTGGGGGCATTTTAGATCTAAACAATAACAATCTTCTGTATACAAATTGGGAGGGAGGAATGATAACAAGAATTCATTCAAAAGCTACATTATACATTTCAGTAAAGCTCTCAGACAGACAAAATGAATCCAAAGTAATACAGCTTACATCCTTGGTGATCTATAGGGTGTAGTGTGAGTGCAAAGGACACAAAGGAACTTTCTATATACTTATGTAGGTAATGATTAAATTAATATATATGTATATGTCAATATGTGTCACATATTTCCTTATAAGATACATTATTTTGATGTTAAGTATACAACCATGAAGTCACTTTAAAAATAAAAAATGAATTTTCAAAATTTCTACATTTAGATTGAAAATACCATATAAATATCTTTCACTAGGCATTATTTAAAAATAGCCCATGTCCTCAGGACCTTTACATTTGCTGTTTTGCTTTGCCTAAAAGCATATTTCCTAAAATTGCAACATGATTCAGTGACTTCATCAAGATCCTGTTGAATGCTATCTTATGAAAGACAACTGGATGACATCCTATCTAACACTGTTTAATTTTCCCAGCTCTGCCTCAATTTGCTTCATTTTTCTTCATAGCATTGATTGCCAACTGGCGTCGTATTTGTGGATTTGTTTGTTTAATGTTATCTTTCTCTCACTGTTCAACAAGGCAGAGACTTTGATCCATTCACCGCTTTTCCTCAGAACTCAAAACAGCATCTCAATGTACAAGCTCAATAAATAGTAGCTGACGATTATCAAAAAACAAGAATGCAGTGGAAAACTAACTGAATTAAGAATCAACATACAAAGTGTAGTATGCTTGCTGCTATTATAAGCCTGTCTTAGGATAAAATTGCAGACAGTAGAGTTAAAATTAATAGAATAGTAGAACAGTAATCCTTAACCTTGGCTGCATAGTGGAAATACCTGAATGAGTTTTTAAGTAAGACACTGCAAATACTCAAGTTTCACCACCAGAGAATCTAAAATAATTGGTCTGGAATTGGGTCCAGACGTTAATTTTTAAAAGTTCCCCAAGTGACCTTAATGTGCAGCCAAGGATAACAAATAGTGATATAGAACAATTTCCTTTTTTTCCTTGCCTTTTGCTGAGGCATCTCTCAGTGTCCTCAGAGGCCAAAATTACAGCCATTGTCTTAGCTTCAAATTCAACTTTCCAAACCAGATATGGTGGTGCACTCATGTAATTCCAGCACCTAGGAGGCCGAGGTGGAAGGATCTGACCATCATAGTGAAACCCTGTCTCAAAAATACAAAAACAAAACAAAACAAAACAAACAAACAAAACAAAAAACAGCAAACCTTCAACCTAATGATCAGGGAAGACTTATGACTCTAGGTATTTATACCAGCAGGACATCTGTGAGTATGTAGTGAGCATGTATTTGTAAACATGGGTTTGTATCTGACAGAGAGAGAGAGACAGAGACAGAGAGAAAGACAGAGGCAAACAGAGACAAAGACAGAGAGATACAGAGATGACAGAGAAACAGAAATACATGCCCTGAGTTTTTTTGAGCTTGTTCAGACATGCAAGAAGAGTTGAAAAATTCAACTGTTTTTTCAAGCCCTATGAGATTTTTTAATTTTTCTAGTTTATGACCCTTATTTGTGAAACTATTGTAAAAAATATAATTTTGAACTGTAACAGAAAATGCCTGCCCTCCTGTGACCAGTATATGTCAGTTTCTTGGTTGCCCAGGTAATAGTTCCTCTTTCAGTTTCGGATGCTTCTGGTCTCTTAGAAATGGCTGGTCACTGTGTTGTGAATTGTATGAACCAGTCCCTAACTGACAAGCTATTCTACCCCTGTATTGCTTGCTCACTTATCCCACATAAGCCCTAGACCACCAGAGATCCGGGCCTGATATCCTGGGAATGATCCCAATCGGTGTCCATCAACACAAGTCAATCTGCCTCCAAATCCTGGGTGTCATTCCGGTGTTCCAGCTTCCCGTTGCAGGACAGCATCCTCTCTCTTCCAGCTGGACCTCTAAGATCAAGTGCCAGCTAGAGGAGAGAGATCAGCTCTAGGCTGCACGTCAGATTGTGCAAGAATTTTTCAGAGATAACCTCCTAGTCAAGAATCAAACAGCTGAAAATAAATTTCAAACTGAGACTAGCCTGAGAAGGAAAAGCCAGGTTTAATGGACTAAAAGAAAGTAGTGAAAAGATAGTAAGATCAAGCACATGCGTTTGAAAAGGCAGATGAAAAATTAAAGCAAAAAAAAAAAACCTCTCACTGTGATGTGGGCAATGCCATATCTGTAGCTTCTTTTGTGTGTGGAGATGACCTAGTATTATCATCGCATTCTACTCACTCAATTTGGATAGTTTTAAAACTAAAATATAGCAGTAAAAAGAGAAACACTAGAAAAATCAGTATGTTATTGTTTTGTCTATATACTCCCACATAGCCTGTATCTAATTTTTATTTTGCTAATCAGAATATGTTTGACTCTATTGATTGGCTTCATTATTCAGAATCGATCTAGTCAAAGAGTCACCAAAATAAAACAAAAATCTAGTCACTTAACTATGTCAAAATAACTTTAGAGTAAGTAATTAAGTAGTTTTGTAGCTAAAATAGTTATGTAGAAAATAACTTGCATTTTTAAGATATAAATAGAAGGGTTGATACAATGCCAAGAATATGCTTTTGTGAATAGGAATGTATATTTCTAAGAGGAAAAGAAAGTATTTACAGGAGAACATTATGTGTTTTAAGACAGATGTTACAAATATACAAAGTAATCACAAACTATAAACAAGATTTACAATAAATATTAGAAGTGGAAAACCAGGAACAGATAATAATGCATGCACAAAAAATGAGAAAATAAATTGCAGAAATAAGATTTTCACCATAGTATGATAAACAAACATACTAGTTTATACCAGATATATTTAAACTATATCTGGCTCCCTCTAGTTTTCAAAACTTTTTTTTATTTTAAAAAGCAAAACAGAAAAAAGGAAAAAAATGATACAGAATTTCAAAATACAGTAGGGAATTAAAACTAGTTAGTATATAGCATATTATCTCAGAACTAGTTGGTCAGATTACAAAATCTAGACACAAAAGTGATCAATCGAACAATAATATCTTTTTGATGAATTAACAGAGACTAGTAGTATAGTTATCTATCTAGAGTACATATATATACATACATTTATATATTTACCAACATACATGTAATTTTTCCTTTCAAAACTATTTTAAATTGTAGCTATATTTTCACTTTGTGTTTAGACTAAGAAATTGAAGAATTCTTCTACCAAAATGTTTAACATCCTCAACAATATTTCTGCAAACTATTATAATTACCAGCATATTTTATTTAATTTTGTGGTCAGTCTAGGGCTTGTTAGGAAAAAAACACTACACAGTAATTTGAATAAAGAAGGATTGACATAAAGAAATGTAAATTACTCATATTAACAACTATGGGGGATAAAAATAAAATTAAAAAAAATAAGATGACAGAGAGTAACAGGAAGAAACAGACTTGAAAAGAAAGAGCTACCCTAGGCTGAAGTTTGGATATTACTGAATGGGGCATGTTTGAAGCACACCAGAGGCTGAAGATATTCACTCCCTACCCCAAGCCAGAGTCAGAGAACTGAAGCTGGTAGACTAAGCAAGGGATAATGTCAGCAATTCCCTGGAAAGCTGTCCACCACAAGATGCCATTTAGACATCAGCAGAACTCAGTAATAACTGGAGCGGGAGGGAGGTAGAATATGCACTGAACTTAGACACCTCTACAGGAAACCCATGGAGCTGTCACCTAGAAGTCACCTCGGTTATCCAGTGGGGTAAAGATAAATGGACAGAAAAATATGTG
The DNA here is from genome assembly GCA_004027455.1 of Hydrochoerus hydrochaeris. Lineage (NCBI taxonomy): Eukaryota > Metazoa > Chordata > Mammalia > Rodentia > Hydrochaeridae > Hydrochoerus > Hydrochoerus hydrochaeris. The sequence continues at coordinate 27,429 of PVLA01007782.1, forward strand.
CATGTGACTTGCTGACCAAGAAAGTGGATACAGCTCCTAAGGAACTTGAAGGACCAGTAGAAGACAGAGAGGCTTCATGCAGAGGGGACTTAGCTATCCAACTAACACCATAGAAACCAGGAAGATAAGACCCATGACACAAAGAGGAAGAGTATGTTCTCCTCTCTCACGGTCCTTTCTACTCCCTGCCCAGTTTCTACTACTGTTCATTAATCAACAGTTTCAAGTTCTGTTTTTGCCTAAGTGATTATTGTGTTATTGTGTGACTAATTTTGCTATATAAGTGTTGCAAAATAAATCATATCTAGAGGTGTCTCTTTTAAGATCAGTTTCTGTTAAACGAGAAAACCCAAATATCAATAGCTTTCCAAAACCATAAGCAGCAGTGACCTACTCTTTATTTCTTAAATCTGAAGGTAAACAGTACCTATTGAGAAGATAAACACAGCTGAGTACTTTTTGCCATAACAAAGATAAACTCCAGTCATTTGCAGGAAAATGCATGTACCTTGAGACCATAAAGTTAAGTGAAATAAATCCCACGGAGTTAAAGATCATATGATTTCTCTCATATGAAAAATAGAAATTACACATAAAAAGCAAAATAAAACATAGATTATAGAAAGTAGGGAGAAAGATTTTTCTCATAGGAGAAGGAGAACAAGAGATGGAAGGTGAGTGAAAGGGCAGGAAAAGGGAATGCAATAAACAAGATGTGTCATGTACGTGTCCCAGCCTCTCACGAGGAATGTAATCATTGTGTGCCGCAGACATGCACTGATTAAAAGTATGTATTTCCATTTTTATATGAGCATCAGTGCCTTATTAAGGGGTAAATTTAACAACATTAATAAATTATTTCTTATCGACAAAACCTACTTCCACAAAGCCGTGTATCAAATCAGTTCACTTTCATTTTAATAAATCTCATGTAAACTTACAGCTCTTTTTATAAACTCATTTTCCCTATCCAAAACATTTGAAGAAATACCCTTAAAGCAGAAATATTTAATGTGGTTTTGAAAATATGATTGACTAAAATAGTATTTAAATGGTTAAAAAGTCACCTGATTCTCTAATTCTTTACTTATAAATTTGATATGCAAGTGTCATTTATTTATAGCATTAAATGGCTGAAAAGAGAAATGCTTTCTGGAAGTCTCTGGCACTACTTAAACTTAAAACCCTCTTATTTTTTGTCAAATACCTCTGAACAGACAAAGCTAATGACACTGTTTCACAATTGCCTCATTTGATAAGAGAATTATCTCTTGCTCATTATTTCAGAAGATAATGGAATCTCTAATGGCCCAAGGCACAATATTGTATCTTATTTATGGAGTAATTCTGACCTTAACATGTACATAAGTTTACTGTAAAACATGTAGATTACTTGTATTGAATAGATGTCTTTTTCATCTTGCTTGGCTCTACATAGTATGTGAACAAACAATACACACACATGCAAATGAGTACTTGAATATAAAGCAAAAACTTTTGATATTCATGGACTATTCCTTTACAAAATGCAAGTTGATTTCAGATAGGCTGTCTCAGTCATAGTACAAATTAAGTAGTCATAGAACCCCAGTTCCCTGTAATGGTAGAAACTATAAGACCAAAAAAAAAAAAAATCATGAAAAAGGACCACCTTTTCTTCTTAGAAAACATGTGAAGCAAAATGCTTCTGTATAACACAAAACATTAGAGAAGCACAGCTCTGGTTTCCTGTGAGCTGGTTCAATTCATTGGGAAGATAAACTACATATGAAGGCCAGAGATCACTTATGAAGGTCACAGGGTCAGGCTGCTTCTTTGCAGTGAGTGTGCCAGGTTTTTGCAAGTTGCTTACATGACGAATAACTGGCACAAAAACTGAATCAGTCAGTTATCTTAGGGTCAATTGGCACATGTTTTCTTGCCTCAGAGAAACATTGGCTAACATATTCAGTGACAGCTTTTTTCTATCAAACATACTGTATAAAAAAAAAATACCTAGTCAGAAGTAGTGGCACACAGCTGTTAATTTCAGCCTGAGAGGAAGCTGAGTCAGGAAAATGACAAATTCAAGGCCAACTTAAGCAATTTAATGAGACCTTTCCTCAAAATGATGTAAAACTGAAATCTCATTGTGAGGCCCTGAGTTCAATCTCCAGTGCCTCAAAAGCATAAATAAATATCACAGGGCTTTCATTCTCTTGAATGATTTTATCCTATTTTGTTATGTTTGATATCATTGTGTGTGAAGCTATGCTCAACTATTTCAAAGAAAGAGACATTATGGTAGCAACTATTAATATTGGTTGTTTTGTTATAAACTGCTGTGTTGCTTAATTGTTCTATTCTGAGCTGCTTTGTTCTGTCCTCTTTTGTTTTATTCTATTTAAAATAAAAGTTTTTAAAGTATAAATAAATAAAAATAAGAAGACCTGACAAATCTCACACTAGGAAGTTTGTTTAATAGCAGAATGAATGTAGAATGAATCTTGGTTGGTTCTTTAATAGTAGGATAGTTTACCCTAGTTTTCTAGTTGCTTCAATAGTAGGAAAATGCTGGGTTAGAATTCTGATCCTTCTGAGGTACTTTTTCTCTCTTTACAAAGCCCATGGTACCCATTTGTCATCACTAATATTATCTTCCAAATGCCAAAAAATATGAATTCTAGTGAATCCCCAAATCCCAAGCAATCACAATTAATTAGCTGAAGTTGTGTGACGCAGTATGACCCAAATGATATGGGAATTATGACATCCCAAGGCAGAGCAGGATGATGGAAAGATTCTCTAAACCCGGTAAAAACTGTCATTTCACTTACATGATCCTATTTACAGTGTTGAAACTCTGGAAGTCATTGTCAAGACCAATCACCACAAACTTTCCAAAAACTCTGACAACCTCAAAATGATTTTATAAACATCTGAGTAAGTCAGAACAGCAAGCCATTCTTGGGTACTCAAGGGTTAGTTTATAAATTAAGTAGGGCCTTCTTAGAAGAAACCTACATCTCTGTTCAATTGTTACATTAAAAAAAATTCCCTGGATATAATTCTCCCCTATGAGTTTTAAAGAATTATATCTCATCATTTATGTCTATTTTATCATCAAATTTCCAAGTCAACTGCAATCATACAATTATATAGAAGTCATAAATAAGGTGAGCTACAATTAGAGACAGATAAATTTCACAGAGCATCTTGGTTTTGATGAAGATTACCTCTTTTTTTCTCTCCAACATGTACCCTTATTATCCTCACTAATTTTCTTCTCTCTCCTTGAGCATTTTTTTATGTTTCCTGCTACTCAGTGCATCATTCAGAAGAAACTGGCATGTGCTTCCAAATGCCCAGCTGCATAATCAGTTCCAAAGCACATCCTGAAGTGATGCAATGCTTTCCTTCAGATTAGGAAACATGCATTAAATTAAAGAGAAGTACATGCTGCTATTTAAATAACAGGAAAAACAACAGGGGACTTGAAGTGAAAAGGATAGTAGCCAGATTTGTCATTATCCTCAGTGGCCTAGTAAATGACTATGGGCTATTGCCACATCTCTGGAGTGTGAAGACTTGGAAGGCCAGGTTTCCAGAATGATATATTCCTGCCAAGGGAATTAATAAAAGTGTCATAGGAAACAGAGATGGTTTACATTCCTTGTGTCTAAGAATCAGTATGTAAAAGAGAAGTCATCTTTGAAGGGTAGTTTACTCTAGTTATTAAGAGAATGGAGTACTGATTTTACACAGTAGAGGGAGGTAGGAATACTTGAATGTTTTTAGAGATTCTCTTGCTCCATTGTCAATGTGAAAGAAGCAAGTCTCACCTGGAAAAGAGTATGGAGATCCTATTAAGAAGCCTCTAAGTCTTCTTGCACTCACCAAGATAGTAATTCTGAATCAATAACACAGAATGTTGTCAGTTTCAGTGGAGCCTAGGGCAAAGGTCTTCCACAGATTCAGACCCTGTCTACTGAATTATCACGTTTTGGGGAGCAGGGAAGCAGATTTGATAAGTCAAAGTAGCTCTGGTAGATGAGGATGCTGTGGAATTTTTGAAAAACTGAAGAGGTAAATTTCATGGCAATCACCCTAGGATTGTGGAGGAAGCTCATGCGTTCTGTCCCAGAGAATAATTACTTATTTTAAAATGTAATATTTTTACTTTGATACTAACCTCAAGAAAACCTAAGTATCTTGTACTGAGACAAATGATAATGTAATGAGAAAAAAATGTGAGATGTATTACATATTTAAATACCAAAGCACACTGAGTCATGATGGTGGTGAGCTCAATAAAATTTATTGTACAATGGGAATTGTATACTTGGAATTGGACCCAAGAAACACAGATGATCATACAAACTTCCCTAATACCATCTCTGCTATGCTGACACTTCTTTTTCAGCTCAGTCTTGTGGCTTAGGAGAATTACTTATATATGTCTTGTAAAGAATAGAACCAGAGCCCAATTACCAGATGCTTACACATGTTATGTGATTCACTACTTTCTAAGTTATTTTTCTCTCATTTCTGAGACAACATGCCTCACACAAATTAATCTTTCCTCCTTTAACTCTGGGTGTTGGGTATGTTGTCTCAGCAAAGAAAGAAAAGTAATTAAAACAGAATTTAGTACCAGGAGTTGGGTCATTGCTCTGACTATATACTTCACCATGTGTTTCAAGAGCCTTTGGAAATGGTTAGTGGGAATAGTTTGAAATATCCAGAGATGCCAGCTGAAAAAATAGAGCTCAAATGCCTTAGGCCATACAGTTATGGAGATTTTGGTCAGTACTCAGAAGACCAGAAATCTAGTAAAGACTAGGTTTAGGATGTTTCTTCTGGGAAGAAGCACTGCATTGCTTTGAACTCCAGACATTGTGTATCATGGCTTGGTAGAAAGTTTTTTTGTATTTTGCGCATGTCCAGAGACTTTGCATGAAACTGAGATTAAGGACTGCAGATTAACTTGTTTTGTAAAAGAAATTTCAATACAGTCAAATATTAAGGCATTGGCATTGCTACTGTTAGGGAATTTTAGCCAGATCTATGTTAATAATCAAGATTAAATAGCCCAGCAGAATGATTTAAAATGTTGAGTTTGGCCAGAAAGTAAGCTCCAGTAAAGCTGTGGAGTTCAAAAACAGAGCAGAGGATACCTTGATTACTAAGAAGAAACAGGAGAAAGAAAAGATGGCTTGAGAGTGCCACAAGAAGCAGCAGGATTCTACTCTTTGCAGCCTCAAATCTGCAAAAGTAAAAGACTGTTTTGAGAAGAAAGTCCCAGAGCACCATATTGCAGAATGGCAGCAGCCTAGAGAATTTGTTCATCAGACTAGGATTCAGAGTGCTCAGCAATTCAGACACTTGTCCTCTACAGCCAAGAGAGAGGGAAGCCTGGCTAACTCTTTAGCTAGCAGCAGATTTTGGCATCATCCGTGTGATGCTGGTTTCAGGGAGTTGTGGGGTTAGGAAGGCTTCCACTCAGATTTCAGAAAAAAATAATTGGAGGCCAGGTAGTGTGCCTCAGAGGATAGTGTGTGAAACTGTGAGTGTGAAGGAACATTGGACAACTCAAAAGTTTGGAGAAGACAGGGATGTGGATCATCTGAGGGAAACTGCAAGGAGGGAGCAGAGTGGGCCCCAGAGTGAAGCCATACGAGTCACCAACAAGGGCAGTGCCATAAGAGGAGCAGCCACTCAAACTCTTTGGCATTCACAGCCTGCCACAGGTTGCCAGGGATGCTGGAAGTGTAACTGTTGGGTTTAATGTTTGCTCTTATGGATTTTGAACTTGTTTTATATCCCTGTTTGTGACTTGTGCCATTGAATGTTGTCAGTGTTTCACTTTCTTTTCATTTGTACAGGGGTTCACAGCTAAGAGTTTTCCTTAAATATCAAAGGAGATTTTGGACTTGGAGTTTCACCAATGCTGACATGGTTAGGACTTTGGCAGTTCTCAGAGATGGACTAAATGCCTTTTTCATAAAGAGACATGTATGAGTCTTTGGGGAACAGGAGTGGAATGTTATGGATTGTGTCTAGGTTCCCCTCAAAGTCTCTGCAGTCTTAGGGTTTTTTAACTAAACTAGATTTGGCTAAATCTAAAGTATATGATTAAGGTTTAAGGGTGTGTGATTATTAAAGCCAAGCTACCCTTCCTTACAGTGAGCCACATAAGTACATCATCCATCAGAAGTGGATCTAATAGACAGTGGTAAAGGAATCCTCTCGTTCCACTGCCATTGGAAGGAACTGTGAGATTATGAAGTTTTTTGGAAAAAGTAACCTAAGATAGATCCTAGTGTGTTATCTAATGCAAAAGAATTGTTTTGGATCTAAAAGATATAAAATAGGAAGATTTGAAGGTGCAAGAAATCTGAAAAGGAGTCATGTAGTCAGCAACCTGAGAAAGGAGCAAAACTGTGAGGATTCTAGTGTATCATGTCAGTATCCCCAGTGAACTGGCAACACAAGGCAGGCACTGCCCAACAAGTTAGGCAGAATAACTCAGTCATCCTCTTTTCTCTGTATCCTCAGTACTAATTAATAGGCCCATGAATAACACAGGTGGAAAAAAATGGAGGATACATATAAGATCCACAGCACTGACTTCCTCTCATAAAGCTGATCTGTCTAATGATAACAAAAACCCAAACTTCCTATAGTAACATCCAGCAATGTCCATCGGCAAGTTGTCATTTCTGAAGACTGCTCAGCATCTTGGGAGCAAGGTTATTACCTAGACTCCTTCAGCACTGGAGGAGACTTTGGTATATTTTCATAACATCTGACACTTACTATGTATATGAATTTACTTTCCCTGAATTTGTTGATATATACCCCAATATTTCTTTGACATTATCCCACTAAACCAGAAAACATGCCAGTCAATATTCCAGTCATTATTGAGCGAAATCTAAACAGAATAATGGAAGAAGATCTCAATTTTGTTATTTATAGCCTCTAGACCAACTACAGTGGCTAGGACTTTTCTTTCTCCCATAGTGTCCTTTATTAAGCATTTATATAATTTCAATTGCACACTTCCTCCTGTTAAAGGGGACTCAGTGATATTTAAGACCTAATAAAGGACACATGTACAACTTCAGATTCCATCAGGTAACTTCTTAGTGAAAAAGCTAGCATAAACAGTTCTGTACAGGTTTCTTTCTGCTTTGTGCAGCATAACCATCACCTTAGTAGTATCCTACACACTAAGTGTTCCAAATATTCTCTGATAACCAAGCATAGGATGCCCAGATCTCTGAATCTGCACACATATCTGTATGATCCCTAACTGTAAGATAGCCGCTCTCTACTATTGGATTTGGAATAGATGACTGCATGCCCCTCCTTTCATCCCTTTGACAGGATCTAAGAATCACTTTCTATGTGGCTCTTCACAAGATATAGTGGGACTGAATACCAGTCACCCATGAGGGTAGACAACTTGAGTTATCTCTGCTTTTCCCTTTAAGCCCACTGTTCATTTCCCTTCATTTCCTGAGCTCACTTCAGAATCAGCTATGGCAAATAACTTTTATCTCAAGCTTTGGTTGAGAATCCAGTCTAATAAATAGTTAGGCTTTGATTTCTGTATAGAGAAGATGATAAACCTTTCATTTATATTTCCTTTAAAAGAACCACTTTTATTGATAGAAAATTTTATTTGTGATTAATTAATTTTGGCATTTTATTACAACATGTATTACTTTTGCTAATTATAATGGCACCAAACCTGTTTAATCATATTCATACAATGAACAGTTGCATATAAAAGAAAATGGAATTTATCTGTAATAATACAATATTATGAGGATAAGTTCAGTTACCATTCCTTTTAAGATTTCCTCTATTTAATATATAAACAGAAACAAAAATATGTATTACCAAAAATAAGTAAATCACATCAAAACTAATCTTTTAGATCATGAATTTTGAAAAGCACCAGATTTCTGAAATGTATCTTTTAAACTTATTTACATGTAAAAAATATGTGCTTTTTAACTTTACTCATGCAGTATATTCTATTGAGCTATGCCACAATTTATTTAATCAGTTATCTATGATATTTCTTTCCAACTTAATTACAAATAATACTCCAATGGATTTCTTAAACAGTGCAAATGTATGAATTATTCTATAATTTTCTTACAACATAAGACTAATATAGAATTAAAGATGAAAGGAAATAGATTCTTTAAAACCTTAGGTATATGCAGAAATATTCAAATCAAGAAATAATGTTTCTGTTTCATTACTTTCAAAATTTTTTCATAACTTCACCAGTATTATGTAACAAGAATGAAATTTCATTCACCAAATGCTAGTAGATCTCTCTCTCTCCCTCTCTCTGTCTCTCTGTCTCTCTCTGTCTCTCTCTCTCTCTCTCTCTCTTTCTCTCTCTCTGTCATGTTAAACTATTCAGAATTACTTCAGTCATAAATAAGGGACATTAAGTTGCTTTCTTAGATTTTGGTTATTTTAAATTTTTTTAGTGATCTCAAAGAATTTGAATGATAATCTTTGAAAAGAAAAGATAAAACTGAGCTGATGTTTCTCCATAAGAAGAAAGGTGAAATTATGAAATCCTCAGAGAGACTGAAAGCTAGAGAACAAACAAAACAAGAAGGGAGAAAGGACACAACCAAAATAGAAAAACTACCTGAGCAGAAGAGAAAGACTTTGAAATTAGAGAAGAGTAGAGGCAGGTATGGAGGAGACAGAGAGAAGACTCTTATTAAGAAAAAACGAAGTTTAAGGAGAAAAGAAGGTATTATAAAAACAAAATTAGAATGGTCATGAGTGATGAGGGCATTTGGTATTTAGTATTGTTAGCAAACAACAGTAAGCTTTTAGAGAAGTGAAAATAGAAAAGGATTTTGAGTCTCTAAGGTTGGGAAACTGAAAAACACACATTTTAGTACAGCTTGTGCACATTGTTCTATAGTCATTCCTAGGTTGGTGGTAACTTAAAGTTAATTCCTATGAGCAATCTTTGTTGTTCTACCCTGTGGAGAAAAGAAACACCTAGCTTTTGTGAATGCATGTGTCTTGTTTTCAGGCCAATAAACATTGCCTGGAGGTTTTTTGTGCATGCACTTCTCAGCTATCTTTAGCTAATGGTTATCCTCATACTAATGTGATAAAATTTGGTGTGGTACATTCTGACTCCTTATATACTAATGTCAGACCTCTGGGGTGGTGCTAAGTCTACAGTCTTTCATCAATTTAGCAGCCACACTTCATGCTTTGTCAAAGTGTCTGACATGCGGAAATTCTCAATCTGTGCAGCTTTGATCCAGGGAACAACACTTAACATGGATTACAAGGCCAAATCCAAATTCTTTTGTCATCTTCTACATGATTACAAATCACTTAAAGTCCTGTAAGCCAAAATTCCTTCACTACGATGTTTTAAAGGATAACAATTTCAAACATTCTGGATTATTGTGCTGGGTAAATATATAATATTTGAAGTAAACAATTTTCAGTGTCTGCCACATAATAAGTATTCAATACATGTCTCGTGAATCCAAAAATGTAAGCTGGATTTATAGAAACACAATAAAGACAATGACCCAGAATAAAATGTATAAATCAATGGAAATCAAGTAATAGGGAAGCAAAGGAATTTTACAACTGTATAAAGCAGGACTTGTCCAAATTAAATTTTCTCAAATTTGACTCCATCTCCTAGTTATAAAACTCATAATTTTGAATTTCTATGTAAAATAATATATTTAAGCATTTCAGTGATGACTGTTTTCCTCTCAGGTGTTTGAAAAAAGCCTAAATCAAGAAACATTTCACTAAAAACCAGTAATAATGTGAATTCTTATGATTTTTCAAAGCATCTTTAAGTATTAACCTAATTTATGAAATATAATGTGAAGGTTCTACTTTTTTTAGTATCTGTGTTTGCATCCATGATTAGAAACATTTAGAGTTATTTAATTTAGCTCATAACAGTATGTTTTATTGACATATAAATATACTGAATTACAAAACTGTGCACTAATTATGTTTCTTCAGAAGATATTGACAAAGACATATCTAATAATCTATTATAAAAATATGTACTTTTACAGTGTTTTTAAAATGAGTTATTGATCTACCTACTAGTTCCAAACAATTAATGTTCATCATTCAAACTATTTAATGATTTTAAAGTAACAATTATTCACCTAATTGATTATAACAATTGCTTTGGTAGAGATATAGTATGTCATTTAATATATCGGTAAAGGGCCTGGGATTTAGCTCAGCGGCATAAGTTCCTGTATTGTAAGTGTGTGGTAGTGAGTTTGATCCCTGGTAACATCAACTCCCTTTTTATCCCTCTTACTGTATGGAGTAATTTTCAACATTTTAAAATCAAGTCATGACCATAAGACAAGTTAATCTGGCAAAATGGATTGGAAGCTTAAATTTGAGATGGATAGTACCTTCAAAAAAAAAAAACATATTTTCCTAAATTACTTTGTCTCTTCAGTTTCTTTCCCCAACCTTCTTTCTTCTTTACTTTTGTTCTAACTTCCTTGGTTTCATTCTCTCTTTTAAAACTGTTAATTATTCACTCTTCTCCAGGTAGAATACCAAACCCTGGCACTAGCACAACAGAGAGAAATGGTGATGAAAAGTCATGGTACAATATGTGAATGGTTTTGATAAATATATAAACCAGCATTACAGAAGGTGTCTTCAAATTTACATGGGTCAAAGAAATCTCTAGTATCAGTGCAGTATAAAATCTGAGCTTTACAGAAACTTATCTAAGCAAGTAGCTCTGGAGAACTAGAATATACATATGACCCATGACGAGGAATCTATATTTGGCTTAACCCAAATTCTACACTTTGAGTTAAATTGTCTTCTTTTTGGATTTTCCATAAATTACACAATTTCTAAGTCTGTCTCTTAATCAAGAACTCTGTGACAGGTTGGGAAGCTTAGAGTACATCTAGGTCTTTCATTGTCCTTGACCCTACTGGGCAGTATTTAATATCTACTATGGCCCTTTTGGAAATTATACAAGAAAGAGAAATCAAAGGCTACTGAATTTGCAGTGAGATCATACATAATTGACTACCTTTTCTGATCCCTTTGCCTCTGAACGTTTGTTTGTTTGTTTGTTTGTTTGTCTGAGTTTTTGAATTAATATAATTGTTTCTGTAAAAGTGAGGCAACTAGTTACTCAGAATATTCTCATTCCACATACTAAGTCCCCTCTCTCTGTCTCTGTCTCTGTCTCTCTCTCTCTCTCTCTCTCTCTCTCTCTCTCTCTCTCTCTCTTTCTCTCATTACTGACAAGAAAGCATTGGGTTTTGAATTCATGCTAGCAAAAAAAAGTCTGAAACTATAGCTTCTGTTACAAAATAAATTAACAGGGGATAGCAAGGAAATTTTATGTCAAAGCTCAGAGATTATAGAGAACATAGAATCTCATTATCATTTGCTGAGTCACATCCCAATATCAGTTGAACTGAAAATCAAACTGTCATGAACAGAAATGCTCACTCTTTGTAGCAAAAAGAGTCACATGGTATCACAAATTAGGAATTTGCAGTACCAAACTTTACCTTTGAATTATGTATATGTATTTTTATGTTTAGAATTTTAAACAATACATATAGAAACATTATGATGGGTTCAATATATACAAGAAAAAGGATCCCATGCATCTGATCACTGTATTTCATTTCAGTGTGGCTGGCATATGAGATGGGCTCATGCATGTGTATACGTGCCATCATGTGGAATATACACTCTGCATTGGGTGAAAAGAGGGAGATGATAGATAAAATGTAAGTCTAAGGATGTAAGTAGGAACACAACATACTAAAGTGCTTTATAAAACCAATCAGAGGATTTGGACTTCAGATGTGATAGAGAACAATGAGGAGGAATTATAAAAGAGTAAAGTTATTTTCTGCAAAATTCACTCTGACATCTGAATGAAGGGTAGATGAATTAGGAAGGGGTTGGAATGAAATTAACCAAATCAGTAAGAGCTTAGATGTTACAATAATTCAGTCAAGAAATAACCTGTACTTCAATTAAGCATTGCAATAACCGTGAAGAAAAAGTAATAGATTAAATAAATATTTGACTGGCAGAATTGTGTTTGAAGATTAATTTAGGATGAGTCCAAATAAATAGAACATCTTGTGAATCCTATGTTTTAAAACTGTAACTAGTAAGGAAAATTGGACATTTTCAGACACAGGGAAAAATAATAGAGTTCTTTTAACTGGGGGAAGCATGTCAGATGAGATCATGTGTTTATGTGTTTATTTTGGGACAAGTTGATTTTTCAATGACTATTGTCATGTATTTTATGTTGTCCAATAGTCAGCGAGAAGTATGTGTGTAGGCCTGAGGGGAGAGGCTGGAGTGAACTATATTGGAGACATAAATTTGAGTTATAAAACTGAAAGTCATAAACAGGAATGATAAAATGTGAACTTAGGCTGGAGGATGGTGAAGCAAATGCCACAGAGAGTAGATAAGATGAGGGTAGTTACAAGCTGAAGACTGGACCCTGCTTACTTCTACATGAATGGGACAAGCTTTGAAAGAGGAGCTTTTAATGAGTTCAAGAAAAAATGGTCAAGAAGAGGAAAAAAAGGTTAGGAGAAATTGAGATCTTAGGATATAAGGAAGGATTAGAATGCAAAAGGAAGAGTTCCAAGAAGTGTCAATTAGGGCATATGTCATATGTTCTGAAGGGATGGCATTCTTTTATAATTAAAAATTGTCAGTGGTTTTAGAAAAACTGACAAACAAAAAGTGGACTGATAAAGAAATCTCAATGAGCACTGGAAATTTATTGTTCAGACACTACCTACATATACAGGCCATACTTGCTGTGCATGGTATTAGAGAACAAGATCTGAAACCATATAGAATGGAGAATGCACAAATGTAAATAAACAAACAATTGCTGTTTACTTTTGTTTTACCTTGTTTTGTTTTCAGCTGGGAGTCACTTAGGCATGTAGTTTGCTCACATGGAGTCAGTGTACAATAACCGACCGACTAGTTAAAATAAGAAATAACTAGAAGAGCAGTGTTCTAATATATTGATGGTGCTAGTGGCCTTGAATATAAGAATGAAAGTTTCTGTTAAGAAAGCAAGAGATAAAAGCAAGAATAACTGAAGATATATTTGGGAGTTCTTGCCATCTTATCTATAATAAGAGACAAAATTACTGCTGCAAGATAAGGTTCTGAGAGAAGAGAATGTGGATTTGAATCCCAGGCACATTGTTGGGGAGAGTGTCTCAGGCTTGTTCAGTCTGTTTCATGCCACGAAATCAGAGACACATACTAAGTGATAAATTACTGCTATGGCATAAATATGAAGTGTAACCCAAAGACTCACGTATTGAAAGTTTGACCTCCACTGCAGCAATGAGCAGAAGTGAGGCCTGAAAGATAGTGGATCATGAGCTCGCTGACCTCTTTGATGATTAATACAGTGATTTGTTCATCGCTGAAGAGCTGCTGAGAAGTGGGGCCCAGATAGAAGGAGTAGGTCTCTGGGAGCATGGCTTAGAAGGGGTATCCTATCTCCAGACCCTTCCTTTCTCTCTGCCTCTCTTGTTCTCTCTCTGTGTTCTTGCAGCCTGAACTGAGTAGCTTTGCTCTACTATTCCCTTCACCATGATGTATCTGCCTTGAAGCTAACCAACCGTGGGATGAAATTTCTGAAACTGTGAGCCAAAATAAGTTTTTCCTCCTCTAAATTATTTCTCTCAAGTATTTTGTTATAGCAGCAACAATGACAAGACTGTTCAACTACTGCACAATAAGTTGCTCAATGTTAGAAGCTATTATTTTCTTCAGGAAAAAACATGGGCAATAACCAATTAGCATTAAGAATTCAGCTGTATGGTAGAGATAGTATCAACTGGGAAGAGTATGAGGGACAGTTGCTGACTACAAAAGGTGCTACTTTTGCTGAATGAAGTTAATATCATTTAGAATTTTGCTGAACGAACTTAATGCCATTATCTCGATATACAATGACTAAATGTCCAATCATTTTAGAGCTCTGTCTCATTTTATGCCACACTTGATTTCATACAGTTTCTGTGGCTCTTGTTTAAAATTTATTTTTTCAATGTCAGTTAAATTTGTTGAACATTTTCTGTATTGCAGGCACCACTCTACATTATGGAGGTATAGCACTGAGCAAAATATCTGTCCTCATTGAGTATCAGGCAAGCAATAGGCATGCAGTTAGCATGATGAAGTGTCCAAGTACTGTTGATAGTATATAAAATAGCAGTAACTTCTAAGAAGAAAATAAACTGTGGAAATAGCAGAAAACAGGATCACAGTGTGAGAGAAGATGACATGGAAGGCCTTACTGAGAAGGTGAGAGCTGCCTGGAGGCCAAGGAGAAGAGCAAGATAGAGTCATATGGATAATGAGGAAGGGTTTTCCAGACAAAGACAACAGTAAATTCAAATACTCTGATACAGCTATATTTTTCCTTTCCTATTTAGTCAAATTACCTTCTGTTTATTTCTCAGGACTTTGACATAGCAACAAATTTCATAACAAGATTCAAGGATTAGTATATTTTATTTTAGTCTTCCTCCAGCATGACAGGCAATATATTTAAATAATTGAAGTAAATGTTTAGCCAGAGTCCAGGACATAATATCTAATACTGTGACCTTATGCAATTTATAATCTCATCTCTCTTAGCCTGTTTTCATAGTAGTAGAATTAGGCTATTAATTTCTGTCCTTCCAAATTAATTCCCAGGGCTAGTTGGGTCAAAACTGACAGCATATTTTGTAAAATATCATTTATTGTTTGTGTTACTTCTCACATATGAACATCTAAGCTTCTTTAGTTTCTCTTTAATAGTTTTTCATTCTCCAAGACTGATAATCAAGTTGCTTAATTTTTACTTACCTTTGATCTTATCTTTGACAGAACAATCGATAGAAACTACACAGAGCTGATTCTTCCCAAGATACTCCTAGAGACTGAATTTACTTATAACTAATATTTTGTATTAAAATCACAACTAATACAAATTTTAAAATTTTTTTAAAAGTGCTTGTCTTTCAATTGTCCTATTCAGCCTGCTGCAAAATTTTAATTAAACATCATAGGTTAGAAATCAAAGGCATGTTATTAACAATTGTGATTATTGGTGGAATACCCATATGCTCTTTACAACATAAAAGGAAACTAGTCTACTGCATAATTGACATGATTTTAGGTGATGTGCATAAGCAAGCCTTTATAGATATTTTAATGTTAGGAATTAGCTTGTTTGGAACTAAAGAAAGAAATATAATTCGACTGCAATAATCACATGAAGACACTTTAAAATACCGAAGTTAACCTATTTTACTTTTCTAAATATATGACTGCATTCAAAATAATGAGTATAAAAGTTATAAAAAGCAACTTAATTATAATGTATTCTTAGTTATCCAGAGTGCTAAACTCTTTCAGGTTGCCAGTCTGTCAAGCTGAGTAACTAAACAGTGCAATTGAATATTTTGGCTTTTAAATAAAACAGATGGAAATTTATCTTGTAAGGTTTTTTAATGTATCTAACTAAAAAATGTTTTAGAACTAATAAGATTTTTCCTGTTTGTTTTGATGTTTTAGAAATAAGCCTGACAGTATTTTCTTTCTCTTATGTTAATTCCTAAATTCCTACTGATATATAAAATTTTACCACCTAGTACCACATTCTTGATAGAAAGTGTAGAAGTTTCATGATACTTCAAAACAATAAGAAGTCATAGAAACTAAACATGCTATCAAAATTAATTTATGAAATAACAGTTTAACTGTTTTATTCTTATTTCTCTTTTTATTTATTTATTTTTTTTTTTTTCAGTATCGTGGCTCGAACTCACAACCTCGCACTTGCCAGGCAGGCGCTTATGCCACTGAGCTAAATCCCCAGCCCTTTATTCCTTTATTCCTCTTTTTAAAAGTTATTCAGTAATACATTATTTTTAAAGGTGAATATAGATAGATAGATATAGATATACATATACATATAGATATTTTTTAGTCTAAAGAAAATCTGGCCTTTTTATAAGAACTATGTCAAGAAAATCATAGATTTTATTCCTCCAATCTGACCACAGACTGAATGACCAAAGCAAAATGCTGATAATAACATCTACATTCCATGCAGTGCAGTAAAGCATGAAAGGGATCACATTAAGTAGTATCTTATTCTACTTCTATTTTCTCAAAAAAGTAAAGAAAAGGCACTTATTTATATTTAAGAATATAGATATAATCTTTGAGATGGAGCTACAAAAGGGAGCATTTGTTACTTTTTATCCCATTGAATTTGTATGTTTTCTTCCATTAATAGCATATTTTGAAAGGAATAACTTCTTAAAGAAATATGTTTGTACACACATATCACTATAAAATTTTATTATGCTATGAAGTGTTTTAATAATAGCATGAGATTATTTTTTGAAGATGAAAATTTGACCTTAAGAGTGTATCTATATTTTGAAAATTATCCAATCAAAAAATTGTACTTATACTTAATTTTTTTATAATGGCAAGTGGAGATTTTTGATATCCCACTCTTAACAGAAGCAATACACAGAAATCAGCAAGGATACGGAAGACTGGACCACTAGATCTAACAGACTTGTGAAGAACACTACCAAGGACTGCAGAACACACATTCTTTTCAAGTGAAAAGAATATTCTGCAGTACAGACCTCGTGTCAGACTGCAAGACAAATATCAATCTAAAAGTACTTAAACCATACAAAGTGAGTTTTGATATCACCATGGAATTTGCTATCACCACAAACAAAATTTCAGAACAAAATAATAGGAGAATAACAATAGTTTATACATTGCATAATTATTTTTAAAGTAGTTATTCACAGTACAAGATATGAATATAAAAACTTCTCCAGTCAATATTAGCACAAATGTTACTCTTCAATGAGCCGAGATACTACGAATATAACCGACTTGCATTTTGCTCCTTTATCTTCCATCTTTTCCACTTTCTCACATCCTAGTTCCTATTTCCTCTGAGAAATGTCTTCTCATTTTACAATATCTATTGTACACCTAAGACTTCATTTACTCTTTCAGCTTCTCATACTAGGGAGACATTATGGTGTCTATACATGTGAGTCCCATTTATTTAATTTATGAGTACAATCTCAAGTTGGATCCATTTATCTATAAAAGTCTCAAGTTTACCATTCTTTATGACTGAATAGTACTCTGTTGTATAAAAAAATATAGTTTTTTATCCATTCCACAGTTTAGGGTATTTGGGTTATTTCCAAGATTTAGATATTACAAATTGTGCTGCTAAAAACATGAGTGCACACATATCACTGTGGTATGACGTTTTTAATTCTTCTTGGAAGACACCCAGAAGGAGAATAGCTAGATCAAATGGCACTTCTAATTCTAGCTTTTGTGAGGAAACTCCATACTGATTTCCGCAGTGGTTACACCAGTCTACACTCAAACCAAAAGGGTTCCTTTTATCACCACAACCATTCCAGCATTTGTTACTGGTTGATTTATTGATGATGGCCATTTTTTTGTGGCATAAGATGGAATTTCAGCGTTTTTTTATTTTAAAATGAAAAAAGAATAAAAACAATGACACGGAATTTCAAAACAAAGTAATAGGAGATTAACAATGCTTAATGTATTTCATAATGTCATCTTCAAAGTAGTTCTTCAGATTACAATATATAGGCATGAAAAAAATGATCAAATAATGAAACCACAAACTATTCTTTTTGATGAACTAACCGAGGTTAGTAATATAGTTCATTATCATGTGTAATACATTTTTTTCCCATTCTTTTCTCCTTTCCACTGTCCAGGTGCTCTTTCCTCTTGAATAGTTTCTTTTCCTTTCACTTTCACAATATCTATTGTACATTTTGGATCTTATTTATTCTTTCAGTTTTTATGCTAGGGGGACAATATGATATTTATACATGCAATTCTTGCTTATTTCACTAATGAGTTTAGTCTCAAGATGCATCCATTTACCTATAAAAGTCTCAAGTTTATCCTTCTTTGTAGCTGAGTAGTACTTCATTGTATAGAAATAACACACCTTTTTTATCCATTCCGTGGTTGATGGGCATTTGGGTTGATTCCAAGATTTAGCTAATTCTAGTTAGCAGCTATAAACATGGGTGCACATATATCACTGTGGTATGAAGTTTTCAATGCTGAGAAACTACACAGAAGGGAAATAACTGGATACAATGGAACCTTCAATCTTAGTGTTTTGAGGAATCTCCACACTAATTTTTGTACCAGTCTAAACTCCCACCAACAGTTGAAAAGTGTTCCCTTTTCTCCACAGCCCCTCCAGCATTTCTTATTGATTGATTTCTTAATGATAGTCACTGTTTCTGGACTGAGATGGAATCTCAGTGTTGTTTTAATTTGAATTTCTCAAATGGTCAGTGATTTTGAACATGTTTTCATATATTTATTTGCCATTTGTATTTCTTCATCTGAGAAGTGCGTGTTCATCTTAAGTGCCCTTGTTTTTTTTTTTTTTATTTTTGTTTTTTTAACTGGGTCTTTGAATTTGCAGGGGGGCTGGCTGTTTTCAATTCTTTATATGTTCAAGATAAAAGTTCTTTGTCTGAAGGAAAATTGGCTAAATTTTTTCCCATTCTATGGATTTTCTTTTCACTCTTTTGGTGATTTCTTTTCTATTGGTGCAAAAACTTTTTAATAAGAAAAGATCCCAGTTGTTGATTCTTTGAAGTAATTCCTATGCAGTTTGGTTTTTATTCATGTCTCTCCACCTACTCCTATGTCCTTAAGATTTCTAACTACTTTGTTTTCCAGTAGATTTAGTGTTTCTGATTTAATATTTAGGTCTTTGATCCATTTTGACTTTAGGTTAGTGCAGTGATAGGTATGGTCTAGTTTAAATCTTTAGCATATGGAAACCCAGTTTTCCCAGCACCACTTATTAAAAAGACTATTTTTCTCCCAGTAAACATTTGGTTCTTTTGTCATAGATAAGGTAGCTAAGTGTCTTTCTAGTCATGTCTGCATGTGCTAATCTGTTCCATTGAGGCTCAGGTATTTTTTTCCCCAGAACAGTGCGGAGTTTATCACAGTGGCTTTGTAATATAATTTCAAGTCTGGGATTATGATGCCTCCCACCTTGTGTTTGTTACCCAGGATTGCCTTTGCTATTTTAGGTCTCTTCTGTTGCCAAATGAATTTTAGGAATGTTTTCTCTAGTTCCGTGAGGTATATTAATGGTATTTTAATTGAGATTGCATTAAATATGTACAAGAGTTTTGGGAATATGACCATTTTCACAATATTGGCTCTTCCTATATCCTCTTAAATGTCCTTTTGCAGAGTACTGTAATTTTCAATATATAGATCTTTGACATCCTTTGTTTTCAGATTCCTAAGTATTTCATTTTGGATTCTATTGTATTTGTTTGGATTCTATTATGAAAGCAATTGTTTCTCTAATTTGTTTTGCCATGAGTTTGTTGTTTGTGTAAAAGAATGATACTGATCTTTGACTGTTGACTTTGTATCTAGCTACACTACTGAATTTGCTTATTAACTCTAGTAGTCTTTTTTAAACTCTAGTAGTCTTTTAGTGGAGGTTTTGGAGCCTTATATGTAGAGTATTATGTCATCTGCAAATAATAATTTAACTTCTACCTTTCCTCTCCTTATTCCTCTTTTTCTCTCTTTTTTAATTACTCTGGCTAACCTGTCCAAAAGTATCTTGAATAGGAGTAGTGTAATTGGTGATACATTATATCATTTTGAGAAGTTTAGAGGCCTAAGAAAGTGACTCAGCATAGGGCTAAGGTTCTTACTCTGTAAACATCCTGAACCTGTGCAAAAAGAGGGCACATAGATGGTGTGAGTGCTACACCCACCCCAAGATGAGTAACCAGTTTATGTAAGGGAGGAAAGCATTCTTGCCCTCACTTTTTGCTCTTGTTGCTTTTGCTGTATTTAGCCATTGTCATGGCTTATGTCAGTGGCCCCCAAGCCTCATGCAAGGTGTGTGTTTCTCTTTTGCCAGTTCACAACCTGCTGTTTGCAGCTGCTATGAACTGTGGCTCCGCCATGCCACCCTTCCTTGGAGCCAACTGAGTATGGACTGAAACCTCCAAAATTGTGAGAAATAAACCTTTCCTTCCCTAACTTTGGGCATCAGGTATTTTTTCTCAGCAGCAAAAGTGAAAAGTAACCAAGACAGCCACCTTGAACTGATGGTTCTGTGTCATGCCACCCTGCCTTGGAGCCAGCTGATTAAGGACTGAAACCACCACAAACTGTGAGCAAAATAAACCTTTCCTCTTTAAGCTTTCGGTGTCAGGTATTTTGTCTCAGTAATGAGAGAAATGTAACCAAGACACACAGGCACTTGACTTGTTCAAAATTATGACTAAATTCACAGATTATTATAAAAATTTTATTTTTACTTTTATCTAAATATAAAATACATATATATTTGAACTATATACTTGCTAATAAGTTAAGGTTGTATTTATAGCTAACTAGAATTTTCCCTATGACCTGGGTTGGTGTGTGCTTCCAGCTAGCCTATTCTATGGAACTGTGCAAAATGGGAAAACTGCTTCACTGTTGTCAAAGAGAGGCAGAATATCACAGACCTAGCTTGTAACATTTCTCAGAAAGTTTCATCTCATCTGCCTTCAGTAATGCAACTGGGTTGAAGGTAATTTCAGCTGCAAGTGCAAACAAACATCTTATTCTTTGCTGTTGTAAACAAAGGAGTTGGGATTTGCAGCTCTGGGAGTGCCTCAGCTTTCAGCATTGCTGTACCTGTCTTCCAGGAGCTTTGCAAGGATGGATCTTTCTTTCTCTAGCTCCTAAATACTTTCTCATTCAGTTCTCTTGAGCTTTGTTGACGCTTCTATGTATTTTATGGCTTCATTTTTCTCCTATTTTCACAAAAACAGATTTGTGAATTGTTCATTTGGTATTTCTTGTTGCATTTAGATAATTCTCAGGAAAAAAGAAAGATTTTCCAAATTTATCCCATTATCTTTAAATCAGATATTTCCTGGAAATATTTTTCTATTGTACCAGGAAACATTTGAAGTATTTTTGCTGTAGGTAGAATAATCTTTGATCGAACTATTGTCATAATTTGTTAATAGACAGCTAGTTGTTCTTAATCTATTAATGTTTCCATTGACTTATTGCTGAGTCCTTACCTCTGGTACAAGGAAAGGCAGGTTTATAACCTGGATTTTGCCCACTGGAAATAGAATAAAATCACCTTGTTGTCTCTAAGGTGAAACAATAAGTTGGTTAACTTTAAGCAAGGTAGTTTTCTACTGATACATCCTCACTCTACCCTCAAAGTACAGCGTTTCTCTGTCTTTGGACAGATATCATTCTAAATGCTTAGTTTGTGTTTTGCTTGTCAATCATATTTGTGATCTCTGCAATCACAAATAGTGTTTGCCTAGAATCCAAAATTATTGGTTTTTTTGTGGGGAGTTGTATTTTAACACTTTACAAGTTAGATTGAAATTCTACTTGATTTCAGATATAGTATTATCCTTTAAGTTTGTCCACTCTTTATAATCTAAAGCTTTATAGATTTAAAGATTTATAATCTAAAGCTTTCCCAAAATTCTAATGGATGTTTTGATGTTAATTAACCCCTCAAGATCTAGAAATGCATTCAACTCAGTGGCCCCTACTTGGTTCTCTTCTAGTACACAGTCCACTGCCACATCCCGAAACTCCAGTCCCTGCATCAGCAAACAAATATGAGAGTCTTAGTAATATAAATAGAACCTACTTCCCTAATTCTCTGCTGTGTCAAACACCCTTCAGTGAGCTCTGAACACCCTCAGAATACCAATTTTTAACTATGCAGATAATAACATTCTCCATAGTCTTAATAAGTCAAGTTAGAAGTTATTTGTTAAGTCTTTTATGCTTAGTGCTTACCGTGTCAGCTTAAGGCAGATAATGTTTCAAGAACCAAGAGAAGTGCAATATGAAAAATATAGAAAAAAATGTCAAACTATAATAGAGTGAACAGCTGTGTCCTAGATCAGAAGAGCTATAACAGGAAGTGGTGCTCTCAATTTTAAATGAATCCTCCAAAAGGTCTGAATGGTAGATCTTCAGAGAAACTATATTTAAATATCCATGTATAAAATTAACAGAATTTTTTTCATATACAGAGTGTTAAGTGTTGGGAATGAAATGTTCCATAACCTCTTCTATAATATTTCTTTTTGCAAATCTGTTTATATTCCTATAAATTATAGATGTACATGCACTAGCATTTAATATTTGATCAATTTAACAGTGAATGAAAAGGTAGAAAGTTTAAATGTTATTGAAAATATTGCAATAGGCTTAAACAGAAACATACTATTTTACTTTTAGGAATTGTTATGAACATATAATATTGATTTGTTTAAATGCACAATGTCATTAATAATGGTTCTTAAAACTAAATAAAACAAATATGTTTAAAAAGACAACACAAGTTTTAATTATTTGACTAGTGTACTTGTTAAGTGTTCTTTTCAATTGAAGAAGTGATGAACTCCAATGTTAAGACAATTATTTGTTTCAGTGAGGGTTTCCATATTAGAAGAAAAGTATTATTAGAATAAATTACTTGTAGAAATTTGAGATGAAAGAAATATTCCTACTAATATAATAAATCCAAAACATGTTATGAAAAATATAGACTCATTTCACTACCAAAAATGATATACTAAAATATATTGTGAATGAAATCCAAAATATGAAATAATGAAAAAGAATTGGCAAAATATGGTACTGATAATAAGTCAATGGTAGCATTTTGGACTATGTCTATTAATGTCTATATTAGACAATATATCTATATTAATTATAATATCAAAATATGGATTACTCAGCGCCCCAAAATTGAGGGAAATAAACAAAGAAAAGTCATCAAATAAAAGTGAAAATTTCATAGACGTAAAACATATTTAACTAAGTACAGTGGTTAATGCTACGCCTCCAGTAAGTCAGAAAACTACCAAATATATTTCAGTATATTGATTAGATAATTCTTCATTCAAATTAAATTTTGTACACTTAAAATTGATAAATATATGATGCTTTATCTTCTTTATCAGATGTCAAACAACCTATGAATCTCTGAATGGATTTCCAAACATATTCATAGCCTTATAAATTTATATAAAATGTATAATAATAAGGTACTAATTTTAAATCATCAAATAGGCCAAATTTTAACATGCATCCTCCAGTGCATGTACATGTATATATGCTAAACATAATATAATAATAGTAAAAGTATAACTTTTCAGAAACTGTCAATATCTTTTAAAATTAAAATTGCATGGACTATTTGAACATATTTCATTTTGGAAAATATTCCCAAATAAATAAAAGAAAAACATGCAAAAGTATAGACACACATATCTCCATATATGCATGTACACACACACACACATACACACATGGATATTTATTGTAACAATATTCCTAGAAAAAAATTATTAATACTGAAAAGAATACACAGGGACAATATGTAAACAATGGAATACATGGTGGAGATTTCATTAAATGGAATACTGAGCAATTATCTAAAAGTGTGTATTTATTAACTATCCATATGTAAGAATATGTAGGATATATCATTAAGAGGAATTCACAAAATAATAGGTACTGAATTGCCTTATAGTGACTTAAAAATGACAAAAATAAGAAAACTGTTTATATGGGCTTATGTTTGTGTATATTTATATAATCACGAGAAAAATAACATGTATATCAAATTTAAATTGGTCACTGTGGGCAATCCACTTAGGTCCCCTTCTGTCTCTCTTAGACAGAAGCTTTCTTTCCCCAATAAATATAGTTTTCTTTCTCTGATAAGTAGATTCTACTTCAATACTGAAAAGATGAGTTTAATTTCAAATTCCATTTTTAATTGGAAGAATTTAATGAGGAAAAAATTTAATGTAGATATGCATAAAAGAAACAAAGTCTCTGTTATTTATTTTTTATAATATGTAGGTAGGAATCAAATCTTAATTTATTTTTCCAAAATTAATCAGTTGTCTGAACACCACTTGTTGAATGCCTCATTTATTCTCTTATTAATTTGAGATGCTATCTTTGACTTCCGTGAAATCCCCATACATGTTAGCTTCCATCTGAAGATCCACATTGGTTTTATTGATCCATCACATTCTGAATTGCTGCCATGTCACTTCTGTTTCTGTAACTTTAAAACATATTCTGTCATACAAATGAGAAACTCTATACAAATTACTTGTCAACACAATTTTCTTAGACGTTATCACATAATTTTGCCAAATACATTTGATTATTTTATAAAGATCCTAAAACTGGTACACTTTTGATAAGGATTACATTTAATTTCAAGCTTTTAAAAATTCAATATTGTATATTAAATAATACTTCAAAATATGAATTTATATTTATTCAAAATGTATTCCAGAACTTCAGAAAACTTTTGCTATTCTTGCATATATTTTATTTGAGACTATATTTTGCAGCTTACTAAAAGGAGTCTGCTTAACCTTAGTTGAATAAAAGTTAATTTAATGCACTATTTAAGTTTGAGGCTCAGCAATTCAGAAAACTAGCAAATACACTCCAGTGGTTGGAGATAGTTATTTTCCCATACAAAAAGTGATACATGTTCTTATAATTTATAAATGAATGATGCTTTCTTTTAACATTTTTGCTATTTATTTTTCTTAAATGTGTCTCTTGCTAGCAGTTTTTTGATTGATATGAAAGGAATATGGAACTTTTCTTGACCTTTTTTGAAAAATTTCTAGATAGTATATAGCATGTTTATTAACTTACATTTTATTGAATTATATTACACATAGTAACCATTTTAAATGTCTGTATGTGAGAATACTTCCTAGATGAATATCTATAATACAATAGTATTTTATATCATTAAAAAGACAACAAACAGCATAACTGCCATACTATTTGACCAGTAATTTAAGCAAAGAACAAAACAGAGGAAGGGGATTATCAGTTGGAAAAGGGATTAACAATGGAATTGAGAGGTCTTATGTGCATGCACCAATGCCTCACAAGGCATGCAAACACAACGCAATAAAACATGTACTAAAAAGAAAATGATCTCGAAAAAGATTCCTGACAAGATGTTAAATTTTCTCTGTATAGGACTGGGGTTCCAGCTCAGTGACACATTGACTGCCTGGCAAGTGCAAGGTCCTGGGTTCAATTCCTACTACAAAAAACAATTTTTTTCTCTGAAAAATTTATTCTACAATTAGTCATTCAATCTGTCATTCAAATAGAGTTGTTTTTTTTTCTTTTTTTTTTTTTTTTTTTTTGGCCCAAGAATTGAACTCAGGGCCTTGCACTTGCCAGGTAAGCACTGTACCACTGAGATACATTCCCAGCCCTCAACAAGAGTTTTGAATACTTAGTATGGTCTATGAAGTAAACTAGATGGTGAAAGTATGAAAACGCATACTAGTGAGGCATACCTGAAAGTAAACCACCAGCTGAGACTCAGGGTGATAAGCAGTACCTTCGTCATAACCTCTGAGTGCACAAAATATAGATTCCTTAGCTCTCTCGCCTTCTGACTAGATAAGGAATACGGTATTTCAGGAAAAGCTGTGAGAAGAAACAATATCTAAACTAAGATTAAAATGGTCAGGAGTGAGTATGAACAACAGAAATGAATAATAAATTCCAGGTAGTTGCTTCAGTCTGAGAAAGAGTGAAGTAGACTCAGACACATGTGAGTAGTGGGTTAAGGAAGATACGCATTTCAAATTGTGCTGTTTTATTAGTGTGTTAAACCAGAAAATAATAAAAAAAGAATAAGTGAGTAATTAGCCAACATGTCCACTGTATATAGTAATTGCAAATGTTAATTGCAAATCTCAATATTCTTTGATGAAACAACTACTGATTAAAAATATAAAACTGTAGCTACAAATTCTCAGCATGCCAAAAGTTTTGCTTAGAATATACTATCTTTATTTAAAGGCACAATTTATTGTTTATAAAATCATACTTGTTCAAAGTCTTGTATCAATGTATCTACTAACTCCAGCATGTAACAATTTTTTATTCGTATATATTTGCACATAATTTTTGTGTCTCTCTTGGAGAAGGGGTACATGCATGCATCAGATCAGTCACTTTGGCCTCCTACTTCCTTTACCATTATCCCGTCTCCTCCTATACCCAATCCCCCTTCCATCTCCACAAAATCTTTCTCCATCTATCCTACCATTTATCTTTCCTTTCACTTTTTAAATTATTTATAACTATCACTATATGATCCTCAAGACATCTTTAGTTTGTAAATCTCTCTATCTAGTACTTTTTTCTTAATCCTTAAGCACTTAGGCACCTTAAGATGTCAAACAGTATTTATTTTCAAATTTTTCAAGAATCCATCTAACAATAACCAATTTAAAAAGTTAGATTTTCATGGGAAATATTTTTTTCAGGATAAAAAATACTGATAAGATTTAATCACACACTAAAATATTTAATATACATAGCTTGCAGAAAAGTAAAAAGCTAAAACATCAAAAAGGTTAGGAAGGACAAGCAAAATAGTCTTCCTGGCAAAAGAAATACCAAGTAATTCAAATGATATCAATAATATGAAGCACATTTCCTCTCTCTAAAACAAAGTTTGTTAACATAAACTCATTATTCTTATATTCCTGGCCTCTGTGTTTTTCCTACATATAGTGCCATCCATTCTGCCTCTCATCCTTTGTATATTTTTAGTGGTTGAATTGTTGACTCACACTTTTTCAAGAGCTGTTCTTCATAAGACTTTCCATGAATACTCTTACTATATGAATCTACCGATTCTCTGAAGTTCTGATATCATCAGTATCATGCCTTTTGGTATAATTAATCAAATAATTATTGAATAGTGTCTGTCATGTGCCAGGCATTGTTCTAAGTGCCAAAAGAAAGAACAATACCTGTTACCTTCCATAAAAATGCTTGTACCCTACTAAGAGAGACAAACATTTAAAAAAAGCAAATACAACATAAAAGGGATTTTAAACATGTTGAATGTATGCCACAGGCAAAAGAGATAGAGGCAAGAGTGGTTCATTCAATCATTTTTTTCACTTTTTAACTATTTCATGTGTTATGTATATTTAGATATCCCTTTTCTCCTACAGTCACAGCAAATACAACACCAACAAATACAGCACTAGCAAACACAATCACAGCAAATACAACAATGGTCTACACAGAGGAAGAATGCTTAAGTATTTGGCTCATAAAAAATTACAATCTATTTGCAATTTTCTGTAAATGTAAATAGTTCTAAAATTAAATTTAAAAAATATTAAAAACAATGTCCATCCAAAGAGACAAGTTCCTGTATAACTCTTACTAACATTTTCAGGGACTGTTACCTCTTCTCCATATTTAAGCCATTGTCCAAAATTTTCTTATATTTCTCTAAAGTGGTTAAAATCTGTAAAATTATGCAGATTGATTAACATACAACAATTGGAACATGAATACAGATTCTAATTTTTAAAAGTATATTCATTTTTAAGCAGTACAACTTTGTGATATTAGCAGGCTACAGATGCTTATGGAGCCTAATTTAATCTCTGACTGTGCTACTATTTTTCCAAACATAAAAGAGAGACCTTTGATGGTCTGTGGAGATTACCCTGCACATGTTCTTGCACCTGCTAGAATGTCCCTGCTTCAGTTTTGTATTGTTGCAAATTACCTCAAAGTTCCTGACTTGAAAAAAAAAAACAACTTTATTATATTATTGTTTTGGAGGCCAAAAGTCTAAAAAAAATTGCTCTTACTATAATAAAATTGAGCATCAAAGAGCCTGTGTCTCTTCTAGGACTGTTGGAAAGAATTTGTTTCTTGACCTTTTCTGATTTCTAGAGGCTACCCACACTTCTGAGTTTCTAGTTCTGTTCCTCTGTCTACAAAGCTTGCAACAATGAGCCAAATCTTTCTCATACTAATGTTTCCCTTATTCTCTGTCTTGTGACTTTCTTTTTCATTAATGAGGTCCCACATTAATTCCATCTGGATAATTCAGGTGAACATTTATCTCACAGTCATTTGATTAGCAATCTTGACTCCATCTACCACATTAATTCCCCTTAGCCATATAACAAAACATGTTTGTAAATTTTGTGGATTAGAACGTAGATAATTTAGGGATGCAGGTGATTATTCTCTCTAAAGGTTTTCCTTTTTATAAGACAAGACAGAATCAGCTTTTCATGGTTTTATGGAGTGAAAACAAGATTTTATACCATGTTTGCCCTCAGCAAACAGTTTCTGAATGACGGTAAGGACTATAAACCTCTCTTTCCCTTTGGCTAGAAATACCTTGCCAGGAGGTACAACCTGGGTTGTCTGTGATAAGGCCACTTGATTAAAAGCAAAAGAATATGCTTTAGGTGTTATAATTGGAAATTAATTTTAGTAATTTTAAAAATTAAACACTGACCAGAATTCTACTGTTTGTTCATCAGATTAAAGCTGATCCTGACTAGTAGACATTGCTCTGAAGGAAATTCAAGCATTTTTTCTTTGTAGTAAATTAGATAGAAGCATTGTTTTAGCAGATTTTTATGCCGACAATGATTTTAAGCCTTATTATTCATGGATTTAAGGGTTCATTTAGTCATTCATTCAACATGAAATGATTGACTGGTAGTTTTTACAAAGCAATGAGATAGCAAATAAGGATTCAGTGGGAATGAAAACTAATATAGTCCTATGTAAAACAATTTAACATTTCACCAGGAGCCAGAGATGCGAAACTACTAATTAAACAATGGATTATCTAATTAGAAATTTGGTTATTGTTATGAAGGAGAAGAAAACTCTATATCTAGTGATTCTCAATTAAGAGGAAGATCATCCCAAAAAAAGAAAAAGTGAAAGGTGCACCTATTTGCTTTACCACTGTGAATGTATCACTGCACAGAGCATAACATTACTAGAAACTTATTAAATATTTACTAAGTGAAATAAGATGCTAGAATGGAAAAACCACAGTGTTTTTACTAAAAACTACATTATTAAAAATGCATATACATTGAACAGCCGAGCAGTCTCATATAAACCACATTTCCCATCGATTTAGAGAGAGAGGAGATATTTTATCTGTATTGAGCAACATACACCATCTTGTTTTATACTAGGTTTCTGATTCAGATCTCTCCAAATTTCTAGCCCACAATGGAGGAATGGGAAAAAAATAAAAATTAAAAACAAACAAACAAAACATGGTTTGATATACCCCAGATAACGGAGTGAATAGAATGAATATGCTTGCTCCAATCTAATGTTATTAATAGCTAAGGCCTATGTTCCTTGTGATTAGACATAAACATGGCAGCAGATCTGAAAAAGGACTAACAGGAATCCCGGAGAACAGAAAACAGCTGCCAATGTTGGTGAAAAGGCAAATACAGAAATCAGGAATATTTTGGTGAACATTCTTCTAACTTTATTTGTTCAGACTATATTCTTTGCCTCATTATGCCTTGTAAGTCATAAACTCATATCCAGTACTGGGCTTCCACCAAGATTCCAACGCAGAGTGTGGTGGCACACACCTGTAATCCCAGCACTCCAGAGACTGAGGAAGGAGGATCACTGTGAGTTGGAGGCAAGCCTCAGCTACATAGTGAGTTCAAGGCCAGCCTGAGCGATACAGCAAAACTCTGTCTCAAAATAATCAAATGAGAAATAAAAAAGCCAAAGACTTTCAGGATGTTTGGAATCTGATAACTTAGGGCCATTATCTTCGAAAAATGAGAAGTGGGATGAGTAACAGAAATGACGTCCTGTAAATCATCATGGAACAAAACTAAAAGTAAGCCCACAAGAGGGAAACAATGCCATTTTATTTCCTTTCTTTTCAAGATGTGTGTAATTTCCCATACATTACAAAAATTAACACTGTAGCATTCTCACCATATATCATATTTTCTTCAGAGATGAAATTAATTTTAGCCTTTCATATTCTTCCAGTTTTCTTCTTAATCTCTTTTTTAAAAAAATAAAACCATACTGGGAACATTGAGAAACTCAAAGTAGTCTCACAAGTCTTTCAAAGAGAAAATAACCTTGAAGTCAAACAAAGACTGTCTATCATCTAAAGTAGAGTTGAAGGAAATCTGATTAAAAACAGGATTCCCATCACCACATCTTTACTCACCACACCAAAATCAAGAGCTATTGATTTCTTTAATTAAAAAAGATATGCTATGGAAATACTACATTGAGACCAATCCCATAGGAGCAAGTCTGTTAAGATTTCTATTTTTTTGGCTCATATCTTACAGATATATACGCTTAAATTTGCAATTAATGTTACAGTGTCATAGTGCTCAACCATTGAAAGTCCAAGGGAAAAGAAAAGGAACTAGAGGAGAGAAATATTAGGAAGGGTATAGACCAGTATATAAAAAGAAAAAAGAGCCAAAAATGTAAAACAGTAACACAAAGAAATTAAAACCGGAAGTGTGTGACAAAGTAAAAATTAATGAAAAAATTAGTCATTAAAATCAAACTTAATTATGCAATAAACACTGAGATCTCCCAAAGTATATATACAGAATACTATTACATGAAATACAAATGGGTACAGATATGTGCTAAACACCCCACCTAAAAATTATTTGTACTTTTGTCCTAAAAAATCTAAATAGAACTTATTTTGGTTCTATATATCACAAAGAAAATATCAGCTTTATAGAAATATGTAAGCTGACACCAATTAATGACTTTTAATAGTTGTTTTCTCACTCTGGTGCATTACTATTTATAACATTCATATGGAACAAAAGAAGAAGAGAGTGAGAAAGAACTGGAAAGAAAGATAAAGTCAAGAGAAGAGGGAGTGAAGATTGATGTCAACACATAAATAACCTGTTCAATAAATTTTATTGGAAAATATTTAAATTTATATTTTAAGTGCATTGAAATAAATATCTTCCATTTATTAAATAGATTGTTGGTTTAATGTTCTTAGGTTTGAGATCATGGTTCTGATATTTATGAAATAACCACTTCACTCACACTTATAAAACTCTCCTGAAACATATCTTCTCTCAGATTTAATAGCAATAATCACTTCTTTTCTGACAGAATTTTTTTACAGATATTTGCACAAAAGAGAGTGTCTAAACACAAAATGCAGCATAATAGGAACAAAATCATTCTCTTCTTATTCACTTTCACCAACAAATTCAGAGATCAGAAAGTTGCAAAATTCCAAATAGAAGATGAAGGTGTAAGAAGTAAACCCATGAGAAATGACAAGAGAAAGAAATGAGAAAGGAAAGACAAATTTTAGAATAGGCAAAAATGTTTTTTAAAAAAACTATGAATTTCACAGGAAAACTTCAAAGCTTTTCCAGACTTATATCTGATTTCCTGCAATTGCTTTCACTGGAAAGATGAATTTCTACCTATAGCCATAATAAACTATGCATCCTTCTGATATTTCAGCATGTACATGTTCACAGTTAACCCGTTTTCTCCTGAAAGTAAAGAATTTGAGTCCTTGAATCTCCCTTAGGGCGGCATTTGGACTAAATCTGTTCTACTTTTCTATCCTCCCTACCAACATTCACTGTTTCCCACCACCTTCAGTTGGATATAGCCGATCCAGCCCAATTCTTGCCCTGTTCTCTCACTTTAGCAAAACCACCTCCCTCTCAGGTTACTGGATGTCCTGGACATTTTTATTTAGAGTAGTTTTACAATTCATTCCACATTTTTGTCAGTGGATTTATATTTTGAGACTCTCTTCACCTCCATCTGAGATAATATTATACACCCCAAAACATCAGCTCTACTGACACTCATTTTCAGCAGTCTTGGTTGTATTCTCTTATTCACTTACACAAAAGGGATCTATCTAGCTCTCCACTTTTCTTCTTATTCAAACCAAAAGCAGCCCCAATGTGTTAAAATGTTGAAATGCAAAGCACAAAGTTAAAAAAAATATGATCAAATATTTTCTCAGAGAACTGAAATAAGTGATAACTCTTTCAGCTTTAGCAAATAAAAACTTAGGAAGAAAATATTGATAATTCAAAAATTTAAAGTATTCTTACAATGTACATCAGTAAAATTTAGTTGTATAGGAAAATAGAAGCCTGGAAATACAAGTGTTCATATATGAAAAAGAGTTAATAACTACATTATACATAGAATTAATTTTTGTTTGTGAGAAAATTATCCAGACCCCAGAGATATGTAGGCATGAATTATGAATACATAATTAACAAATAAGGAAACACAAATCATACAAAAGTAAAAACAGTTCATCTTTGCTGCAAAACCTATAAATACATAATAAATCAGTTAAAATATCGTTTTTAACCCAAGTGTGCTATGGAGAGAAGAAAGTTACTACTCAAAGTTTTTTATGTAGTAAACAGGCAATAAAATGCAATGCTGATTGAATTTTGAGTAGAAAAACCCTTTAGGCAAGGACTATACCAACATATAACAAAAACAACAACATGCATACACAGCATTTGTTAAGTAACAGAAAAATATATAGACACACACACTTTTATCCATATGTTATAATTATCATTTTGAGTATTTTGTAGAAACAAAGCTTAGCATATACAGTTAGGGAAAAATAAAAAAAAAAAATTTAAAAATTGCACTATCCAATCAGGGAAAGATAGTTCAAAGAGACTGGCATTTCATTTGTAAAACTGTAATTTAGGATACTGGCATTATGAATAGTATTTGCTAATATTTTAGTAACTGCATTGTGTTCATTTTTAGCATTCTCATCAACGGGACAAAATACTCAATATCCCTGATTTAAGGGAAGAGTGAAACTTAATTTGGCTCCCAGTTTCAGCTCATGATCATCTGGCTTCAGGCAAGAAGCATCACTAGCAAGTGCGGTTGAACAAAGCTGATCTGCATGGCAACCAGGTTTGATGGATGGGAAACAGCCCCAGCCAGGAAGGTACAAAGGACCAGGTATAGACCCCAAGGCCACGCCTCCATGACCCACCCAGGCACACCAGAAAGGGGCCTCACAAATGTCCTAGGTGACTCCCAAACGAGTCAAGTTGACAATCCATGTTAACCACCACAAATATACAGCTCTGAAGAGTGATAGGAAAATGAAGTTATTTTGGTTCTTGAGAGATCTGTTTCTAGAAAAGTGACTCTTTTGTCATTCTCAGCGCAATCAAAAGAAAATTTTATAAGTTGTGTTTCTTGGGGAAATAATATAATTCAAATTTTAGTTTGTACTAAAACTTCCTTCTCTACAGGGAGGGGAAGTCTTAGAACTAAACAGTGTCACCACATCACAGTTCTATTTCTTCTAAATGAGGGGAAACCCAAATTGTCATCAGCATTCAAAAATGCATCATTGTTCTTTGCTTATTTAACTCTACAGAAGACTACATAAAGTCATGAAATGAAGAAGCTTGTACGTGTCTGAAATTACCAAAGCATTTGGATGTCAAAAAGATTACAAATTATTGTCTACTGTACAGTATTAATGGGTTCATCTATAAGGAATTTTTTTAAAAAAACTTCTGTTCCAGAACCTTGGACTCAAAGCAAAATTTTAACAGTAAATCACAAGAAATGATTGAATTAATTACAAAAATAAACAGGAAACTAAATTTTAAATGTACTGAGTTGTTGTTCAGGGTGAACCGATGATGAAAATATTCAAACATTTCTCACTTTTTAGGCATAGCAACACAGGAGTGGTTTTTTTATTAACAGCTTTTATATTTATGTACATACATGTCTATAGTTTAAGGAGTCAGAAATTTTACGAGGATCAGTTTTTAAAATAACATGATGTTTATCCCCGTTTATTCTTTCAAAGAATTCATTTTTAGCTAAATATTTTCCTATTTACCTCTTCCTCCTTATACACTTATTCATATTGACACTTTAAAATTTTATTTCAATTTTAAAGCAACATTAAAAAGTCAATCATGCCCTCCTCTCCTTTACACACTTATAAACACACACACACAATTTCCCAATGTTCTGACTCCTGAATTTGATTAAGATGAATTTTCTATTTTGAAAAATAACATTTTACTTTATTGTGTGCCTGATAGTCAGGCTATGTTCTTTAACATGACTATTTTTGTTTTCTCAAAAAATGCTTGTTTTCCCTATAACTTTCTTAACTTGTTGCTTAACTTTCTACATAACTAGCATGGATTTATTTCACCTTCCCACCACATGTAAACCTCTCCTAAATATGCTGAAGCAATTAGTTATTTGTTTCATTTTTAAAGAAGAGATCATTTGCAGAACCATTTGCCCTGCATTAGCCTGGTTTATTTATTATTTCCTTGTGGGAACTGTTCTCGCTGCTACACTGGGCAGTTACTTTGCCCCCTTTTCCAGGAGTCCTGTACTTTGCAGACCATATCTCACTCTGTGGAATAGAAATTCTAGGTAAGTTTAATTTCCCGTGGGGCTTATTCAACCATTGCTCCACTGCCTTCCAATTTCCAGTGTGACTATTGAGATATCGAGTGCCATTCCAACTGTTGAAATTTTGGATCTTCTTATTCATTCTATTCAGAAATCTTACAGTTATAACCATCTCTATGGGTCTATTTACATTCAGGATGCTATGCACTTTAGATCTTACATTAATTTAAATTTTACAACAATTTTGTTTACATACTGCATTTATTTCCTTGGTAATTTTTTATCCTTTACTATTTCCCTCTTTGGAAGCTTCTCTTTCATATCAGATATCATCTCAGACTGGCCTTTTATCTTTATTATACATTCTTGCTCCGTTTTCATATTTTTTCTCTTTGCCCTACTTTTCAGAGATTTCTTTATCCATATTTTCACACTTTTTTGTGTTTTTTCATTCCTATACTATCTTCCCTATCTAAAAGTTTAGTCTTACATCAAAAGGTTCCTTTTGGCAGCACACTTTTAAATTTTATAGAAATATTATCTCTTCTTATCTCTCATAAAATGTTAATATTTTAAATACTTTCTTCAGCTTAAAAATCTATTTAGTCTAAATTCAGAGGCAGTGTAATTTAAAGTCAGGCTCTGTATAGAAACATTTTGGTCAGTGATGAACCACAAATATGACAGTGATACCATGAAACTATAAGTGACATTACAACAATCATAGCATTACAACACAACGCATCACTCATGTGCCGCTGCTGCTGGTGTCAACAGGCTTGGACTACCTGTTACATGAATATAGCACACACATTTCTGCACAGTACATAGCACTTGATAACGATAACAACCAATTGAATTACTGGCTTAGGTACTTGCCCTACTATACTTCTCATCGTTGTGCTGGAGGATTCTCCTTCCATTTACAAGACAGCAGAGTACTGTGTAGTAGTACATTCAGCTACACTGGCATCACCTTCACAGGGTTCTAGCTTACCATGCCTTTTGCTTGCATCAGGAAGCCACATAGAGTGATTTAGCTATACTACTTAGCTTATATTTACTTGGTAAATATAGCTCACTGTATGATGTTTACACCACCAAACTGCTAATGATGCACTGCTTAGCACATAATCCCGTTGCTTGGCAACATGTCACTATCATGGTAACTGACATGAATTCCACTGACAACCTGCATTTAAGTCCTACTCCACGACTTGTTATGTGGCCTCAGGAAAGCTAAACTTTAACTGCCTCCTTTTGCTATCTATAAAAATTATAAACAATTGAGCTGTTCTTTTTTATTGAATGACTAATACCTGCAAAATGCCAAAAGCAAGGGTTACCATTAGGTAAACCCTACAGCATGCTGTGCTAAAAGATAATATGATCTTCTTGTTGTTGTTGTTGATTTTTAGAAGCTCCCATTCACAGAAGGTCATTTGTAAAACATTTTGTGATCTCTGACTATATGTCCAGGTCTAACTCTAAATTACTGAGAAGATGACATGACATCTTATGCATGCAAGTGCCTTTCCTTATGTAGGCTTCATTACAGGTCACTTTTGAGGACAGAAGTAGATGCCCACATAGATATTTCATATATTTTTTTATATGAAACTTCTACTATTACTTTGCTGTAATTTTTTGAGGGAGATACCCAACAATCTTCAGTCTGGAAGGGAAGGGCTAATTTAGAGCAATTTTAGGTGTCCAATTTCCTCTTAAAAAATTTCTCTGCTTTCCCCATTAGTAACTTGAGGAACATATCCTCTATTTTGGTAGATTAGCAGTTACCTGACCACAACTTTTCAACTTTCATTATTCTTAGCAGATGTGTTTTTGTAACTTGCTATAAACCCCTTTGCTATTTTCAATGAGAGTTTAAGGGGGAGCAAAGGTAAATGAGTGTTCAATGTAGCATTTTTAACAGAAGTTGAAATGACTAAGACAATGAAAAGCAATAATTAATTACAAAAAATGTGCCTAATTGTAACAAGGCATTTATCTCTATAAATTTCCCTCTCTTTTACCAGCATTGGTATTTGGGAATAGTACTTCTGAATAATTATACTAATTTAAATTTTTCCTCAGCAACAGAAGTAGAAATAAAATACTAGCTCTGAAACTAGGCTACACTAGTCACCCCTCTGGTTAGCCAGCAATTCACCTTCGGCAAAGATATTTTCTTTATGGTTAGTTGCAGTATCAACTGCAAAGCACTGCCCTTTACACACTGTTTAAATGCCTAAGTATATAAAGCTGTCTACTTTAGAGATGTTCTGCATCAATATTTTTGCCACATTCCATGAAAATGATTCGAAGAAGTGATTTTTAAAAAAGAAGCTTAATGACTATAATAGAACACAAAGAAATACCACCTTTGGGGGGAAAAGTTCAGAAAAGGTCAGAGAAAGAGAGTGAGAAAATTGGAAATAGCAGCAGCCAGAACATCCATTTTCATTGCATAACATACAGCAAGAAGGCTTACTTTCAGCTCTGAATTTGCTGCAACGAACACTGTTTTCTACACAAAATGTACTGAGTGATAACAGATATTTCATACAGCATCTTTTTTCTGCCTTTTCTTTCAGGGGCTACAAATTAAAAGGCTTAACTTGTAAGTAAGCACATTTCTTTTGTAAAATATGGTTTCTGCAGTGTTACTTAATAGTGCTAATTCTAGCTGTCAACTTACATTTAATTGAA
Organism: Hydrochoerus hydrochaeris; assembly: GCA_004027455.1. Lineage (NCBI taxonomy): Eukaryota > Metazoa > Chordata > Mammalia > Rodentia > Hydrochaeridae > Hydrochoerus > Hydrochoerus hydrochaeris. The sequence continues at coordinate 64,659 of PVLA01007782.1, forward strand.
TAATATTACAAGTAGAAAGACATTCCATTTCCTGACTCACTCTTTGATTATTATATCAAGGAATTTAAAACTACAGCAAATATTAGTAACACAACATTTCCTTGGTGGCATCATATTGTCTATTGTCACAAATTACTGGGTGGGAATCTGGAACCATTTAGGTACCCTTGCAAACTTAGTAAACATAGTAGATAAACACAGATACTGGAGCAGAACATCTCAATCTCTAGTAAGTCATCTGAGCTGACCCTTTTGTCAAGCACCCTCTGTCTTTGTCCATAACGTAACAGCTGATGTCAGTCTCTCAGCTAATGTCTTGAGGGATGCAAGCCTATGAGAATGCTAATGAGTGAAATATTTTTTACTCCTGCCTTCTTTCTGTGTCTTTTGTAAGGTTAGTTCCTGGAATTACCAACAGCTATAATATCTAATCTGAAAATTTCTTCTGATTGAAACTGATAATTAGTAAAGAAAAAAAAACCCGTATTGAGTTCTTAGGTAGCATCAGAATTTTCATTATTATTAACATTTGAGATGGCCCTCCTGAAATGGTTGATACATGAAAAGACTTTTTTTTATTTTTCAAATCCATTTGGTTTGGAATACACACAGTGTGACAGAAATATAAAGTGAATATTTAAATAAAAATATCATAGAAAAAGATATATTGAAATTAATATCATTCAAAATATTCCCTCTTCTCTTGAGCATATTTCATTGGCCTTGCCACCTTCTGAAGCAGCTCTGGAAAGTTGGCTTTCATGTCTTTATGAAATCTGATAAAAGAGAAAACCAGTAAATACTGCTGTTGAGTACTATGAAGTTTTTACAGGCAAGCAGTCCTGTAAAAACTTCATGGTGTCACCTCATCCACCTTACTTGCTGAATCTGGCACCATGCAACACCTGGATCTTCTCCAAAGTCAAAATGATCGTAAAAGGTAAACATTTTGAATTGATTCATGGCATTAAAGCAGGTATGACAGTGCAAGTAAAGACAATCAAGAAAAAAGAATTTCTGAACTGCTTCATAAAGGGGCAAGAATTACAGGACAGGTGTGTTCCAATTGAGGGGAAGCATTATAAGTGGAATTATTGGCAATGTGTCTTTTACTGTAATAATTTTTTTGATTTAAATATTCTTTATATGTTACTAGAACACCTTGTATTAAAACTAAACTAGTGATTGTTATTTATTTTCTTATCAAAAATTAAACTATTTATAAGTGTAAATATATGTGCTATATTTTGTATTTGTTGAGTAAAACAGTAGAGCATTTAACACTGTCTATGTAAATTTTCCAACTCCCCCAAAAGCACATTTCACCATCTTCCAAGATAAACTCACACCTCTGAATATATGTTAGACCTTTATTTGAACAGGAACGCAGAATGGTAAGAGCACATCACCATCAGGAAAAGTGAATTTACATTACTTTAGCGAGGCAATAATATTTACTATAAAATACAAGAAACTTAAATCACCTATGTGTCATTGTTTTCTTTCTTTAAATCACACACAAGCTGTAAGACAGTAGTAGCTTGCTCTTATCATCTTGCTAAACAATGAGAGCATATATCACATGCTGCCTGGTAAACATGCACTCTCTGATAAAATTGAAATGGTAAAAAATGATAATGGAAAGCAGACTCTTAAAGTTCTCCCACAGAGGCTATTACTCCACGCAAATGAAAAATGCAGACCACACTGCTCTGAGCTCTTCGGTCCATTCTGCTGAATTGAAAGAGAAAATTGAAAAGACCCAATTATTCCATTTATTACTTTGATGAGTTTTTATAACATGAAATGAATTTGTGATTAATGAGGATTTTATATAGACTGTACACAAAAACTCATCTACAAAACCAAAATAGCATTATTTTCTGGCTAGTGAAGGTGAAAATGAAATGCAAAATAAAGTTGATTGACTTAAATTTAATATATAAAAAGTAGCACTAGTTAATAGAGTATTGATTAAAAATATAAAAAGAGATGGTGACAATTCATCTAATATCCTTGTTCTAAGTCCTTAGCGTAGATGTTTAATAAACATATTTTTTATAACTGACTTATATTTTCATATTATTCTTCATCTATTGTTTATTTTTCATATGACTGTATCAAAATAACACAATTGCATACAATTGTCAGATACTCCTGAAAAAATTATTTGTAAAAATCCCATTCACTGTAACATTGTAAATGCGATTGAACTTAGAAATGAATCATAATGTTTGAAGATAAAAATGATTAAAACACATCAGCTTGAATTAACTTCTAAAAGTTATAGCAGATAAATAAGGAAATTTATCTAGAATATGTATATATTAATACAATATTAATTTTGATAATTAATTTCAATAATTAAAATATAATTTAGTCAAATGGAGTTGTGAAACTTATAATTTGTTTCTACAAAACACTTAAACATTGGACCGTCTTCAATTTACATGTCAAATAGTAAAATGTCTTTTAAATGTTATGAAAATGCTTTGTTTTCTTTGGAATTTACTGTATCATCCCCTTTACTAGGTACTGTACTCTTCACAAAAGACAACTTTTACAAAAAATTGGAACTTCAATTCCTATCACAAGAAAAGAGAAAAAATCTTTGCACATTCTCTTCCTAGGGTTATGCAAAAAAATCATAAATGCTAATCTATGTAACAACTTTATAAGCAATAATTTTTCCCTTATTCTCCTTCAGGACATGATACACTGAATGACAGGCAAGTCTCTGATGAGTACACTTTTGCTCTAATGAGAATACTTCATGGATTACTTACCATTCTGCAACTCATAAATCTTAGAAGTAAAGAACAGAAAGCACCTTCTCACATGAAATACTTTAAGCATTTTTTTTTGTTTTCCTTAACCCAGAGAAAATTCTGTCTCATGGTTGCCAAATTTAGCCTAGGCAAAAATCAACCACTCTCTGAAACAAGTACCAACCTATCCTATTCTATGTTTAGATAAAGCCAAAAAATAGATTTTTAGCCAGCATATGATGTGTGGTTAACCTAACCCAGTTGGCAATCAGGTCAGTATTCCAAGATATTGCAAGCTAATACCATTAGACCACTCAACAGAAAATAATGTTAAATATCATAGATATTTCTGAATACATAAAAAATTTAAACAGTATTTTATTAACTCTATTGATGGTATAGAAAACATGATTAAGAATTGTGTTATTCTTGTTCACAAACATGATACTGCATAGCTGAGAATGCTGCAGTGGAGCTGTACATTCTTCTTTGAAATGGTATGACAGAGCCGACACTGGCACACAAGCCTATTGTGCCAACTGTGGTGAGACCTGGGTACCTAGGGAGACTGGAGTGGAAGGAAGGAAGGAAGGAAGGAAGGAAGGAAGGAAGGAAGGAAGGAAGGAGGGAGGGAGGGAGGGAGGGAAGGAAGGAAGGAAGGAAGGAAGGAAGGAAGGAAGGAAGGAAGGAAGGAGAGAGAGAGAGAAAGGAAAGGAAGGATGGAAGGAAGGAAGGAAGGAAGGAAGGAAGGAAGGAAGGAAGGAAGGAAGGAAGGTAAGAGACGAGAGAGAGAGAGAATAGAAGGGGTTGAAATGAGTAACAGAATAAACCAATATTTTCTCTACAGCACTAGCATTTTAAAAAGAAGTATAAGGTTCCAGATAAATAAACAAATACTTGGCATGTTGTTTTGCTCTAAACGTGTCCTTAATGAAAAAAAAAATTACAGCATATCTCTGCGTAAGTGCTTCTAAAGTTGAATGCAATTATTCTATAGTCAGTTGTGGTCATTCTTGCCACTTAGCTCCCAAGATGGTAGAAACTCAAAGCACTGTGTTAGGAAACCTCAAAGGGATGCTTCTGATATTGGTAAGTATCACTGCTAGTCACAAGCTATCCTCATGACTACATAGCACATGTTAAATTAGTTTAGAGTAAATTTTATCGAAAGATATATTTTTAAAATTATATGATGTTTCTATAAGGCTATGTGGACCATACAACCCAAACTTTCCAGTTCTGGTCTTAGTGTTAAACATATATTTCTGTGTCAGCTTCTATAACCGGTTTTTAATTTGAAAAATTTAGTCATGGTGAGAGTTTGAGCAATATCCCATGATTCACAATATTTATCTAGTCTACTCAAATTAAAATTTCCTCTTTCCAGTTTTCTAAATAAAACATCTCTTTTCTGATACGATGCTTTACATAAGTAAATACTATGTTATATCCAAAATTCATGAGCATATTTTGTCTTTTTTTTTCTTACTGGTCTAACAGTTTGTCAGTAATAAAAAATATTATAATATTTCCCAATATTCTTTCTTTCTAAAGTCATAAAATTACTAAAATCACAATCAATCACTTCTCAGTCTAAGAAAATGTTTTTATATAAATGATAACAACATCACTCAATAAATTATGATAGTGTAATAGTCTTCATAAAAAACAACAAATGAGTCATTTGTAGGAAAATAAATGCACCTTGAGATCATAATGGTAAGTGAAATAAATCAGAGACACAAGCTTAAATATCACTTGGTTTCTCTTATATGAGCAACCCAAGATATAAATAAAAAACAAAATAAAAGATAAATAATAGGAAGTTCTCCATGAGAATATAATTAAGTACTATAAATGTGTACTAATAAAAATAAAAATTGAAAAAATAAAGCAAGCCTTTTCTAAAAAACAGAATACATTACATAAAATATATAAATAATCATATTTTAAGATCACAATATTTCTTATGATTTACAAAATAATTTCATGTTTTTTATTTTTATATCTTACTAAGCCACATTTATAAAGAGCCAAGGTTTCCAGAGGAAGACTCTAGAGCATAAAGTCTTGTCATTCAGCCATGTTTTGGTCCTTAGAAGAGAGACAGCAACTGTAGTATTTGGGTAAAGAGGTAGACATCCATTTACCAGGAAAATGATTTTCCAAACTACTGAAAGATACCTTTAAATTTTTAAGCTGAAATTGTGGAAATATAGTCAAGACATTCAAAACTGGCCAAAAAAAATCAGATGAAATTTCCAGAGTTATATAATTCTGACCATAATTTACCAGAAGGATTTATAAACTTATAAACATGCCTTATCTGATTGCTAGGAAAATTAAAAAAGAGTAAATCATAAAAAGTAAATATACCTTGAAAAATATGTCATGATTTTAAAACAGGGACACAAATTCTTTAAGACTCTATCAAGAGTCTTAAACTATAAGTGATGTAGTTTATTGTCCTTCCTTTTCTATCTGGTTGGCTTTGTAATGCCTCTAACCAAGAAAACAAAATGAAAGTAATAGTGTCACTTAGTCTAAGGACAGGTCATATAAATCATGAAGACTATATCTTGGTCTTAGTGGTGGTGGTGCTGCTGGGTTTTGTTGCTGTTGATGTTTTCTTTTCATTTTTTTGCTGTTGTTGTTTTTAACAATACTCATTTTTGGTACCCTGAGCTCCTTGTATGACCACTTTGCTTCTTCATGCTGTGAAAAAGACCAAACCATTAGAGGGATCATCTAGACTGACCTGTTAAGAACCTGCAAAGTAATTTCAGGCACGAATAACTCAAATCATTTGCAGCAATATTATCTTTCTAGTTATGACCCAAACATCATGGGGGCGAGCTATCACCACTGCCCTTTCTTGATTTCTAAACTGATGGGCCTAAGAAAATAGGAATAAGGCTAAATGGCGATGAGGGAAGAGAATAAAATGGTAGCTAAAACAAACAGAAGTAATATGACAATGATTCTTAGTTTTGTGGTTACTATTCTCTGGGAAAAAAATAATCTAAATGATATAAATTTTCTTATCATACTCACAAGGATCTAAATTTCTCCCTCAATATAAGAATAATCTGCTGCTCTTTATGATTCAGCAGCACAGAGAAACATAAGAACCGGTCTATCCCTTACAGAATGCCAACTGGACTTTGGAAGGAAAGCACAATGGTGGAAAGCATAGAAAGGGAAACACTGAAAAGAAGGCAAGAAAGAAACGGGAAAGAAGAGACTCTAGGAAGCCTTGCCTAAGAGATGCCACAACAACAAACAGGTGAGAGCCAGAAATTTTTGTATCATGTTCTGGATTCATTTACTTAAGATTCCTTCTGAAGATGGTTATTGAACATTTGGGAATGACATTTTGGAAAGGCCACCCAACTTGTTTCAGGACAATAAGATCATTTTTGGAAGTGATTCCACTAAATCAGTGTTAAAGACTGTTAGCAAAGATGTCAAAGCATACTGAAAGAGTAATGTGCAAATGGTAACATGGGGAGGGGGTCTCATGACAAATCAATCAGAGTCACCACTGGCAGTAGGGGGTCACATCCAGGCATCTGCTTAGAACTCAGGAAGCAGCAGGACTGTTACAGGGAAAACAAGACTCAAAGAAGTTACACATCCTCAATTTAGTCTTCTAACATATATTTCAGTCTTTCAAACCATCTGGAAACAAGGATAGAGCACCTGCAATGAAGTGAATTGAGCCATCTAGATAGAAACAAAATAATTAAAAAATTATTGAAGGGGTGCAAATTAAATTTGGCTGTCTAGCACAATCAGCTATTGCACAATCAGCACAGAGAAGTTTCATTTCTGCTCTTAATTTGAGGGAGTTGAAATATAATAAAATGTAGAAAACAATTACCCATAAGACTAATTCAGCAGACTGAATGTATCAATTCTCAAAGAAAGTCACTATTTTAAATTCTAGAAGCTTCACTTGTTTCTCTTTCACTAGTTTATAGTTTTATAGAAATTTTCTCAATGTATTTTTAAGTTATAAAGGACAGCATTTCAACTTTAAATGACCAGTTTCCTGCTACAAATGACAAAAGAAGACAGTTTTTTTATAATTCATTACTAAATTTCAACACCAAAATAATTAGATCTCAAGAAAGACAAAACCTAATGTATTTTGAGAATTCCTTTACAACTAGACTGTAATGCCCAGGGAGAAGACAGAAGAAGGAGAGAAAAATAGACATTGTTTATTTGCATTTTAATAGAGTAAGGATCTCATTTTGAAAACTGCTGCAGTTTCATTTTAAACCAAGCCATGTTTGAATACACCCATTTCAGCATTTTTAAACACCTCTGTTTCCCATTAAAGCACTACATGCATTTAATTTCCTCTATTGAAACTCCACTGAGATAACAATCTACAGAAAAAAAGCATGAGCATTTTGGGCAATCTGCAGACAAAATATAATAGTACTCCTATAGTACGTTCCATCTCAGTGCCCAGAAAAGTACTGAATCTGACAAAATAGATTCTTACTTGCCTAAATGGGCAGATTCTACTATACCACCTCGAGAAAACTACTGATATTACTATTTTTTCACAAGGAAGATTACATTCATATGTGCTTCCTTTCTCCTTGGCTCTAAACCAAATGAACTGATATATTTTAAATATTTCATTTTGTCCAATAACTTTGCAAATCATATTGAAGGTTAAGAATGTTTACTTTCAAGCATTTAACAGTAATACATAAAATAGATAATGTGAGGGAACGTAGTTTCAATTCACATAGGAAAGAAACTATAAAATTGAAGCTGTTGAACTACTATTTATGTAATAAAGTTCATATCTTCACCTTTTAACTTAGTTCCACTTACTCCTCTATTGAGGAAACTGACTTTTATTAAAGTTAATTAGAAATAAATGCATCACATTGAGAGATTATTCTACCCATCAATAAAACTGATCCTAAGATGTTTTGATGCCTGCCACTCTAAAACTCATAAATCTTGAAGATAACATTGTCAATTTTTAATTACCTAAAAATTAATCTCTCTTCTCCTCCTTCCCTCCTGTTTCAAAGGAGAAATTATCCTCTTTCTTTTTCATGGCTGATGAATCTTTTTCTAATTCCACTCTCACCCATTGTTTCTTCACTTAAGAAAATTCACTCAGGTGCAAGATACCACAATAGTGTACAGAGGCTGACTTTCAGGTAGCATCGGCCTGGATTGAGGTCCTTAGCTCACTCCTTTCTAATTTCTAAAGGTGTGACCTTTGGCAGATTATGCAATCATCTTGCACCAGAGGACAAAGGGTTTATAAAATATTTTTTCCCTGCAACAAGAAAATTTTGAGCTACTCATTAACTCTTACCAAATGACTCCTACAAATAATTTAGTGTAGATCTGGACTTCCATAAGTGCATACTTACACTTGGCATCTTCTACTCATGACCCCTAGAAACTGGTTGGGTGATGTTTTAAGAATTTGTGACTACTATGAGGATTCAGGCCTGTTTTATAGCTTCATGAAGTGAGTCTTATCTCCTAATCCCTGAGCTATCCCTAAGACTATAATATGGACTTCCACAGAATGTATGAGGCTTCCCTGACATTTTATCTTCCCCATTTTATATATCCTTTTAAGCATTCCAATGTCGTTTGTGGTCTGTCATAATCAAGTAAGTCTGACTGTTCAGCTGAGCCTTGGAAGACACTGTGTTAGGTTGTATAGATGGATAATAATGTCCAATCCCTAATGATACAATAAAAACTGAGATGCATTGTATATAAATATGCAAAAATATTAATTTTCATGGATATGTATAGGTTTCCACACACAGAGAGACCATTGCATTAGAAATTCAGTATAACTGTCAATTACAATATATATTTATAATTTATAATGTCGCTCCTCTAATAAATCATAAATCTGCTGAAGGAAAGGTAATCTCTTTCATCATAGTGTTCTCAATTTCTATCAGAGTACTGCCACAAAATAATTGTTCAATTTATGTTTATTCTTTCTTATACATGCCCTTCACTAGATAATTCCAAATTGACAGTCATGGAAAGTGAATTCCTTATCATTTTGACAGTTGTTATTCAAAACAGAAAAGAAAAAGACCCATTGGTCAAATAAATTTGAGAATCACTGGGTTAGTTGATAGTAAAAGTATTTTATTTTTATTACAATATTTCTTCTAATTCTCTAACATGAAGTGGAACAAGAGAAGGAGACAAATGTTTACTGTTTGTGCAGTTCTACCCTCTCTGTTTTTAAGGGCCATCTTTTAAAATGGGTTTTGTGCAGATGATATTAAAGAAAGCATTCTCAAAATTACACATAGGTCACATTAAAGCTATAAATGTCCATAGATATTAACAGATGTATCTGATTATCTCATATTACAAGTAAGGGGAATTAGGATTGCATGATAATAGCAAATTTCTCATTATTTCACAAGTAATATATTCCTATGCTGCTTACCTTACTTTTGATTGAAAATTATTTTACAACTTGCCATGACTTATTTTTATTACACTCTTATATACTAAATACTCCAGATAATAACACCAAAAGAAGTAAAAGAAAAATCAGCATAAACCTAAAGTACCAAAGCAAATTTAAGGTCTTTGTCTACAAACATAGATGAAATTTGGCATTGTCTGCTACTCCAGATCTCTCTTGTACCCTTAGTCCTCACCTCAGTATCCAAAAACCTTGAGTTTACTTCATTTCGAAAGGTATGCAGAGTTTCCATACATTGGAAGAGACCTGTATCTACTTCTCCCTAGAACTTCTCTCCTTGTATTTTTGCCCAGTGAGTTACCAAATTGGAATCATAAATTGCTCATCACTATACCTAGAGCATCTAATACATACTGTGTACTTTACAAAGATTTTTTTGAAATAAGTAATTGTGTTTGGGTTAAAAACTGGTGGTCAACTTACCAGCTTAACTGAATCAGCAGGGTACTGAATACAGATAGCCCACCTGAAGATAGCTTCTAGCACAAAAGAAGACCTGGAGAGGAAAAGTAGCATTTGTGCTATTGTTTTTGTGGAGCTGTTGATTCTTTTGGTGCTGCTGATTCTCCTAGAAGAGCTTGTCATGCTAGCTTCCCTGATATGCACTCGGCTGCTATCATCAGAGGAGCACAGGACCTTGTTGCTGAGAATGGGTGTAGTTGACTTTGAGGAAGCTGTGGTCCGTACTTTGACCTTCACTTCTGGCTCTGAAGGGGAAGATGTGTGCTCTTCAATCTCCAGGAGAAGCTTATCATGCTGGCTTCCTGATATGAACTTGGCTGTTCTCATGGTTAGAGGTGCTCTAGAGCTTGTTACTGAGTATGGCCGTGATATGTTTTGGGGAAGCCCTGGTTCTTATTTTGAGCTTCACTTCTTGGCTCCACTACAGAACCTTCAGCCTACGGGCACAGGTTCTCTATCGCACTGGTACAGACTTTCTAGCTTCCACCTCTGACTTTGGATCCTTCCTGGGGAGATCCATGAAACAGAGTTGCATGGGTCATTTTCATGTGCTCTATGCCTCCAGTTGGACTTATGGGAGGCACTGTCATGTGGTGTAGGTCTCCAGCTGGACTCATGCAGGATATTGCCATGGGTTCTAGGCCCTTGGCTGATTCTCCAGGTCTTTAGTGTGTGCACAGATTTCCTGCACTTTCTTTGTATTTGACTCCTTGAGTAACCATTATAAATAATACTATAAATTAGGTGTCATGTAATTGTCTTCTTCTCTTTGTCATCCTTCATTACAGCATTGTGTTAACATGATGAGATGTGTTAAGAATGACATAGCTAATCTGAACCAGCAACCAAAGAAATGCAAACCCCATTATCTCAAAATACAAAAGAGAGAGAGAGAGAGAGAGAGAGAGAGAGAGAGAAATAGTAGATACAATTTCTGAGATTTCTCTTCCTTCAACTTCAAATTTTCTTTTTGTCAAATAAGTAATTTGGTGGCAAATAGTTAACAAAATTCTTTCATTAATTGGTCCATTCATATGGAAGAAAAGAAAGTGGGAAGGATATATATATATATATATATATATATATATATATATGATATTTAATTATACTACTAATCTCTGTTCATCAAAAAAAAAGTTTGAACTTTCATTGTTTGATCATGTTTTCATGTCTATATCTTGTAACCTGAGCAACTGCTTTGAAGATAACGATATACAATATATTAACCATTGTCAGTCTCCTGTTTTGTTTTGAAATTCTTTATCATCATTTTTATTCTTTTTCAATAAAAATAAAATAACAACTTAGGACCACTTGATTCAAAAAGCGTTCCACTAGATTTTATTAAAGGCTGTGTGTGGTCCTAAGAACTTGGGTTTTCATTGTTTAAGCTCAATAATTAAACATATAACTCTTATAAATGAATTATCTAAAATCGAACTTTTTCTCGATTTTCAAGATGGAGTAATTCTGTTATTTCTTATTATAAAAGAATCTGTAAAAGCTCTGAGCATCAGAAATCTTTTAGAAAAAGAATTTTAAAAAGAAACCTATAATAAAGAGATTCTGAGAGGAAGAGAGATAAGGTAAATTCATAATTAGATCTTAAAAGACATGAAACTTACTGATGTCTTGTGTGAAATACTATTATCATCAAATTTGACTCATAAAAAGAAGAAAAGGACCTTCTATGAATCTTATAGGGCTTCAGTCTTATTTTTACTGTGCACAGAATGAAAGGTATAAGAGGCATAAGGATGGATTTTAAGGACAAATTTCTTTATTTCTACAGTTAGTAAAAGGAAATAAGGAATGTCCTTGAACCAATCAACAAAAACTGCTTATTATATGACAAAAGTCATTCTTTTCAACCATAGTAATTCTTACTTACCATCTTGCAACTTTGCTCTCCCATTGTCAAAGAGCTTACTTATTCCAGTTTTTGTACTAATAAAGATTAGGTTGGTTACAAAGAATCCCACTACAAAATGGATTTTCTTTTTTTAAAAAAAAAAGCAAAAGGAGTTTTAATTGAATGGGAACTCTAGTATCTCATGAAAATCTGAGACTTGAACCGTAAAGGTAAGGAAGCCAGACTGGATTTCAAAAACCAGAGAAGCAAAACCTCAAGCACCAAAGATTATCTCCACATCTCACTCCTGTTTCCTTCTGCATGTCAGTCTCATTGTTCTCTCTCATTACAAACTACACATACTACAAAAATGATGATTTCAAACAATTCTCAAAGTTTATATTTAAGAGTTTCTACATTAAGGGATTTTCTAAACTTTCTCTCTACATTCCAAAGAATCTACAGCTTGGGTTGAGTCCTCAAAGTATACTAATTAATTGCAATCAGGAAAGTGAGAAATGTAAAGCACATAACTTGTCCTTTCTTGCTCATATGAGTGGAATGAGAATAACTATTTCCAGAAAAGGAATGCTAGTCTCAGAACAGACATTATTAAGAAATAAATCAGGCTGCCATGGGAAGAAAAATAACCCTCAAAGATGTCCACTTCCTAATTCCTGGAACATGCAAATCTGCCCTCCTATTTGGTAAAAGGAAGGGACTTTGTAGGTGTATTCAAGGATCTTGAAATGGGGATATTATACTGGATTATCATATCACAGCCAATATAATCATAGAATTGTTAGAAAAAAAAGGAAGTAGGAATATCAGAGTCAAAGAGAGATTTCCTAATGCTATGCTGGTCCTTTTGAAGATGCTAAAAGGACTCATGAGCTAAGGAATGCAAACTGCCTGCAAAAGCTTAAAAAGAGAAGGAAACAGATTCTCCCCCAAATCAAGAAGGAAAATAGCCATGCCAGCATCTTAATTTGCCCAGATAAATCTATTTTATAACTCTAACCTCATTTAGATATAGTTATCAAAAAATAGCCACTAAATTTTGAATAATTTGTTAAGTCACTAAATTTGTTATAGCAGCAAGAAGAAACCACTGTTTGCTATAGTTCTACTTCTTCTTAAAGGGACAGACTTACATGCCCATTCTAACACACTTTACCCTTAATTTGAAAGAGTAATCTAAACTTAAAACATCAATTTTATTGCCTATATTTCAATTCACAACTTAATCATAACATGACTCTTAACATCAGGTTCTGAAACTGATCTCTTGAAGGTTATAAAGTAAATTTTTAGTAGATAAATAATGTTTGCATTTCCCATTATTTGTGTATCCAAATGCAATACATAAGTAGATTCTTCTAACATTTATTTGAAAAATTTCTCTTGCACATCTTTGAATTTGTGGTTTCATTTAATTTTCCTGATTTCTTTGTTCTTTCTCCTACCAAAAATTTAACACCATAAGAACCCTCTCCTCCAGTGTCTGGTCTGTTCCTCCACTATACTCACAGGTACCCAGGATTCCATGCTATTTTTAATAATCATGAAGTCAATTCAGCCACTGCTATATGTGACAAATGAGAATAATTTGAGTTGATTGGAATCAATGAAAAAAAGAGATGCAACAAATGAGATTTTAAAAGACTGTTCACAGACATCATGGCAGAAAACTTTTATTGTAAAGAAAAAGAATTTTACATACAGATAAGTGAGGCATGTAGAGCTCCAATTAGCCACAATCAAAAAGAAATGTGCAGATAGTCATCTGGGAACCCACAGTGAAGCCCACAGGGACTGGGAAGCTGTACCATGACCTGACCACAACCAGAAACCAAAGGTGAGGCTCATGGGGACTGGGAAGCTGCATCAAGTGACCCACCCACATTGAGGTACTCTAGGTGAGGCTTCTGGGAACTGGGAATCCTCATTCAGTGACCCACCCACACCAGGAGAACCATCTCTGACAATTCTGGGGACCAGAAGTCCATGCCAAATCATCCAGAAACCTTTGGTGAAGACTGTGAGGCTTAGGAGTATGTGGCCAGTGACCCACTCATACCCTGAAGTTATCTCTGAGACCTACAGGAACCAGAAGTACATTCCCAGTGAACAACTATCATGTAGGAACCCTCAGTGAGGCACACAGAGATTGGGAGTCTATGCCTAGTGACCTTCTGTCATCTGAGAACCCTTGGTGAGGTCAGCAGTGACTGAGAGTCCACCCCAGCAACCTATCCCCACCTCAGAACCATTTCTGAAGCCTGTGGGAACCAGGAGTCTGTGTCCAGTGACCCACAGACCTCAGGAAACCCACAGTGAGGCATTCAGGGACTGGGAATCTGTGTCCAATGACACACCCACACCCAGGAACTGTAGGTGAGGCTTGTAGGGAATGAGAAGCTGCACCAAGTGCCATCTCCTGACACCTGGGAACAATCTCTGAAGCACACAGAGACAGGGAGTCTGAACCCAGAGAGTCACAGACTTTGACAAACCTCTGTGAGGCCCACTGACAGATGGCCTGAAAGTTCAAGAAACAACCAGGACTTGACATCCAGCTGACTTAGAGGAACTCAAGAAAGTATCAAAATGAAAAGACAAAAAAGCAATCTCACACTTTTTTTCCCAACCAAACAAAGTATAGGAGACATGGATATAGAAGAAAGTGGAATTCATACACCTGAAATTTCTGAAATGACAGCAACTAAAGTAAAGAAACAACTCCACAAAGTACTAAAGGAAATTATACGAGACATAATCTCAGGTAAAATCAGAAATGTTAAGTATGATTTAAAAATTGGTGAGTATATCCAAAGACATAGATTTAAAAAATAGAAAAGCATATTAAATGATGGAAACCCTGAATGCACAATTCAGGAAACAATTAGATACATGAAACAGATCAAGGAGATATCTATAAAATCAAAAATTCCATTGAAAGCTGGCAAAACTGCATAAATGAAATTGAAGACAGTCAGACTTTGAAGACAGGAATCTGGCTAGCAATTCTGAAAGGAAAGAGCTCTAAAAAATAACAAGGAATCAGGAAACAATTCAAAAGCTGCAGCATGATGCAAAGAGAAGCAATATAAGATTGATAGGAGTCAACGAAAAAGAGGAAAACACAAATGACATTAAAAAAACTATTTGCAGAAGTAATAGCTGAAGATTTCCCAAACATGGAAAAAGACCTGACATCCAGATAATCAAGGCATATAGATTTGCAATTATCCATAACCAAAATAAAACTACACCATGACATATAATAATGAAGATCCCAGAAATCCAGCACAAGAACAGAATATTAAAAGCTGCTAGAGAAAAGAAACAGATCACCTATAAAGGAAAGCCTATCAAAATCACAGCCAACTTCTCAATACAAATTATCAAGGCAAAAAGACCATCAAATGAAGTATTTCAAGTTCTGAAAGAAAAGAGCTTCCAACATAGAGTGATGTAGCCTACAAAATTATCTTTTGAAATCAATGAGAAATAAGATAGTTTCACAACAAAGAACAAACTGAAGAACTTCATGGACACAAAATGAACCCTATAAGGAGTACTGAAAAACATTCTAGAAAAATAAAAATGGCCACAATCCAAGAACAATAAAAAGAACCAACAAGCAGGATGAACATTTAAACTGAGGGAAAAAAGCAGGGAACCATCAGCAAGAAGATAACATGACAAAGATAATCCTATATATATATATATATATATATATATATATATATATCAGTTATAACAATTAATGTAAATGAACTCAATTCACCAATCAAAAGAAACAAACTGGCAGAGAAAATCAAGAAACAAAATTCAACAATATACTGTGTACAAAAAACATTTAATTCAAAAGCAAATTCATGCACTGGAAGTCAAAGTTTGGAAAACAGTATTCCATGTGGCAGCAACACAGAAAAACCAGAGTTAGCTATTCTGTTTGCAGACAATGTGAACTTCAAACCAAGAATGATCAAAAGAGATTTAAAAAGGTCATTACATACTTGTTAGGGCAAAATTTCAAGAGGAAGCAATAACAACCATCACCAAACAGGAGAGCACACAACTACATAAGACAAATATTAATAGATATTAAAAATATCTATTATAAAATCTATAATATCTATATATAATATATAATATATAATATCTATAAAATATATATTAAAAATAGATATTAAAATATTAATAATAAAATAAGCAATAATACAATTATAATGAGAGAATCAAATACCTCATTGTCACAAAGAAACATATCTACTAGACAAAAAAATCAGCAAATATATAACATAACTGAATCAAACTTGTGAACAAATGAACTCAATAAACATGTACAGTGTTCTACCCATAAACATCAGAATATACATTCTTCTTAGATATACATGGGCTTTTGTATAACGTAGACCATATACTTGTCCATAGAACATACTTAAGTAAATGCAAAAGAATTGAAATTATCCCGTGTAAATTATCTGACCACAGTGCAATGAAATTTGAAATTAATGACAAAAGAAATTTCAAAAGCTCCATAAACATAAGGAAATTAAGTAGCAGCCTACTGAACAACCAATGAGTAACAAAGGAAATTCAAGAAGAAATTAAACAATATATACAATCAAATGAAAATACAAATATGACTTACCAAAACCTGTGGGATGCAATGAAAGCAGTCCTCAGAGGAAAATTTATTGCAGTAAATTCTCATATCAGGAAAACAGAATGAGCACAAATAACCTAAAGCTGCACTTCAAACTTCTACAAAATAAGATCAATTCAAGGCAAAGACAAAATAAGAGAGGAAATTATGAAGATCAGAGCCAAAATTAACACAATTGAGACTAAGAAAACAAAACAAAGAATTAATGAATTGAAAAGTTGTTTCTTTGAAATAATAAAAAAAATTGATAAACTGCTATTCAAGCTTACAAAAATGAAAACTCAAATTCATGCAATAAGGAATAAAAATAAGGTTAAATTACTGCACAGCAGGTTAAATTAAAGGTTAAATTAAATCCTGTGGAAATATAGATGATCATCAATACCTACTTAGAAAACTTTTACTCTCAAAATATCAAAAACAGAAGAAATGGGCAAATTCCTAGAATTACCAAAGCTGGATTAAAAAGATATAAAACTTCTGAATAACCCAGTATCAGTTAACAGAATTGAAAATGTAATTAAAATCTTTCCCCCCCAAAAAAAGCCCAGGCCCTGATGGATTCACAGCTGAATTCTAAAAGAAATTTAGTGATGATTTAATACCAATACACCTCAAAATCTTTAATGAAATTGAAAGGGAACAATTTATCCCTAATTCATTCTTGGAGGCAAATATTAACCTGATACCAAAACCAGAGAAAGATCCAACCAAAAAAGAAAATTACATGCCAATTTCTCTAATAAACACAGTTGTAAAAATCCTCAGTAGAATACTGGAAAGCAGAATACAGCAAATCATCAAGAAGATTATAAAACGTGACCAAATGGGATTCATCCTAGGATTGCAGGGTTGGTTCAACATATGCAAATTGATAAAGGTAATATACAATATTAACAGTGCAAAAGACAAATTCACATGGTCATCTCAATAGATGAAGAAAAAGTTATTGATAAATTCCAACATTCACTCATTGTTAAAACCCTAGAAAAATCATAATAGAAGATATTTACCTCAATCTGATAAAAGCCATCTATGACAAACCAACAGCCAACATCATACTACATAGTCAAAAGTTGAAAGCTTTCACTCTAAAATCAGGAACAAGACAAGGTTGTCCACTATCACTACTCCTATTCAATATAGTTTTCTAAACATTAGCCAGAGCAAATAGATAAGAGTTAGAAATAAAAGAAATAAAGTTAGGATAGTACGAAGTTAAAATATCATTATTTACAGATGACTTCATACTCTACATAGAAGACCCCAAAAACTCCACCAATATATTTCTAGACTTCATAAGCAAATTCAATAGTGTAGCTGGATGCAATGTCAATACTTAAAAGTCAGTAGCATTTCTGTATATAAACAACAAATTCACTGAGAGAGAAATTAGAGAAATCACATCATTCACAATGACATAAAAAAAGAAATACTTAGGAATCAGTCTAACAAAAAAGTAAAAGATTTGTACATTGAAAATTAGAGTACTCTGGAAATAAAAGAAAATTACAGTACCTTGAAAAAACTTGAAGGTTAATTGAGAAAATGCAGATACCACTTGATCACAGATAGGAAGACCCAACAATGTGAAAATGGTCATACTCCCAAAACTGTTATAGATTTAATACAATAACAATCAAAATACCATTAATATACCTCAAAGATCAAAAGAAAACATTTGAAAATTTATATGGAACCAGAAGAAACCTAAAATAGCAAAGGCAATCCTGAGCAACAAAAGCAAAATAGGAGGCATCACAACCCAGACTTGAAATTATACTACAAAGTTGCTATAATAAAATCAGCATGGTTAGTGGCAAAAAGCAGAAATGAGGGTTAGTGGAAGAGAACAGATGATACAGACACAAATGCAAACACATTCAGACACTTGAACAAAGGGTTCAAACATGTTCCCTGAAAGAAAGATTGCCTCTTTAATAATTAGTGTCAGAAAAACCGACTTTCTATATGCCAAAGACATAAGCTAGACCCATGCCTGTCACCATGCACTAAACTAAAGTCAAATGTATTAATGATCTAAATACTAAGACCAAAAACTAAACCTACTGGAAAACAAAATAGGTAGAAATCTTGACGACATTGGTTAGGTTGAGAGTTCATGAACATATTTAAGAGAATCAACAACTTGGATCTCATTTTATTAAAAAGTTTTGCACACCAAAAGAAATCACCAACAGAGTGAAAAGAAAATCCACAGATTAGAAAAATATTTTTCCCAACTTACCTCAGACAAAGGACTTTTATCTTGAACATATAAGGAATTGAAAAATATCAGGCCTCCCAAAATTAAGACCCAATCCAAAAATGAGCATCTGAGATGAATATACAATTCTCAGGTGAAGAAATGAAAAGCAAATAAGTATATGAAAAAAGATTCAATATCATTGGTCATTTGAGAGATATCATCTCATTCCATAAAGAATGGCCAACATCCAGAAATTAACAAATAAGAAATGCTGGTGGGGTTGTAGCAAAAAATGAACCCTTCTCCATTATTGGTGGGAGTTTAGACTGTTATAACCACTGTGGAAATCAGTGTGGTAACTCCTTAAAAAACTAGTTATAGGTTTCATTCAACCCAACTATTCCACTTCTGTATATTTTCCTAGAAGAAATGAAAACACCATACCACAGCAATATATTTGCATCCATGTTTATAGCAGCACAATTTCTAATAGCTAAATATTTGAAACAACTGAAATGCCCATCAACTGAGGAATGGATAAAAAGATTATTTTTCTATAATGGAATACTATTCAGCCATAAATAATGATAAATTCAAGACTTTTATAGGTAAATGGATGCAACTATAAACCATCATAAGTGATCATATGTGTGTAAACACCATATTATCTCACTAGTGTAAGAAACTGAAAGAGTAAATAAGATCCAATAGTTACAATAGACATGATAAAAGGGAAAGAAACTGCTCAATCTTGATAAATTTTGCATGCCTATATCTGGTAGCCTGAACAATTACTTTGGGGATAAAAATATGCAATATAACAACCATTGTTAAATTCCTATCATCTTGTTTTGAAATCCTATATCACCATTGTATTTTTTTGTTGTTGTCATCATTTTGCTTTAGTCATTGTTTTTTAATTGTTTGTTTGCTTCTTGGTTTTTCTGTTTTTTTCTCTTTAAAAGAAAAAAGAGAAAAAAAAAAACTACACCCAGGCCTATCATAGTAAAGATTCTAGAAATTCAACTAGCATAGAATCTTAAAACTTCTAGGGAAAAAGAAACAAATCACCTATACAGGAAAGTCCACCATAATCATAACTGACTTCTTAGTACAAACCCTCACGTCAAAGAGAGCTTGGAGTGAAGTATTTCAAGTTCTAAAGGAAAGCATCCTTCAAAACAAATTGATGGGCCCCCCAAAAATATCTTTCAAAACCGACAGAGAAATATGATACTTCAATGACATAGCGCATCTGAGGAAACTAGCACTCCAAAATGTTTTTGAAGGACATTCTATAAAGAGATTACAAGGACTAAACCTCCCTGAACACTAACAGAAGGAACTCACAAGGCAAGGCAAAGAATGAAACAGATGGAGGGGAGAAAAGAAGGGGAACCAACTACAGGAAAATAACATGAGAATGAAAAGTCAATACATATCAGTTATAATAATGAATGTTAAGGGTCTCAATTCACCAATGAAAAGACAGACTGGCAGAATGGGTCAAAGAGCAAGATCCAACAATGTGCTACAAGAAACACATTTAATTAAAAAAATCGTAGACTAAAAGACAGAGTGGAAAGCAATATTCCATGCACCAGGAGCCCAGACAAAAAAGCAGGGGTAGCTATTCTGTTTGCCATCAAAGTGAATTTCAAGCCAGGACACTCTTGTAAAGGGAAAAAAAATCCAAGAGGAGAGATAATAATTATAAATATATATGCAACAAATATGAGTGCACCCAACTATATAAAACAAGCACTAACGGGCATGAAAAATCAAATAAGCACTAATACAACTGTATTGGGGTAACTATTTAGCCAACTGTCAGAAAAAGATCAACTAGACAAAAAAAATCAGCAATGAAATATTAGAACTGAACAAAACCTTTGAACAAACAGACTTAGTAGATATCTGCAGAGTGTTCTACTCCACAACATCAAAAACACATTCTCAGCTGCAAAAAGGATGTTTTCCAAAATAGACCATATACTAGCTCATAGAATATGACAAAGTAAATGTAAATGAGTTAAAATTATCCAATGTATACTATCAGACCATAGTGCAATACAATTGCAAAAGAAACCACAAGAACTTCATAAACACATGGAAATTATATAGCACCCTCCTGAACAATGGGTCACAGATGAAATTGAAGAAGAAAATAACACAATTTTTACAGTTGAATGACAATGACAGTACAACATACCAGAATTTATGGGACAAAATGAAAGCAGGCCTAAGAGGGAAATTTTTAGGTGTAAATACCCATATCCAGAAAACAGAGGAAATATATATGAGCAATTTAATAGTGAACCTCAAACTTCTAGAAAAAGAAGAGCAGGCTAAGTTAAAAGCTCATACAAGGGAAGAAGTTATAAAAATCAGAGCAGAAATTGATGCACTGGAGACTAAAAAAAAATCCAAAGAATCAATGAATCAGAGTTGATTATTTGAAAGATAAAATAAAACTGACAAACCCTTATCAAACCGTATTTTAAAAAGGAGAGACTCAAATCCATGCAATTAGGAATGAAAAGGGTGAAATCACAATAGACCCTGTGGAAATCCATAAGATCATCTATACCTATCTTGAAAACTTGTATTCAAATAAGATTAAAAATTCAGAAGAAATGGACAGATTCCTACATAAATATGAATTACCAAAGATGAATCAAGAAGATATAAAAATGATAAACAAACCAATATCCATCAATGAAATTGAAGATGTAATTGAAACCTAACAACAAAGAAATCTCCAGGTCCTAACAGAATCACTGCTGAATTTTACAAGATACTTAATCAAGACTTAACACCACTACTTTTCAAACTTGTTAATGAAATTGAAAGGGAAAAAATACTCCTAAATTCATTCCTGGAAGCAAGTATTACCCTGATACCAAAACCATAGAAGGACCCAACTAATAAAGAGAATTATAGGCCAATTTTTTTAATGAGCATAGATGTAAAATTTTTCAATATGATACTGGTACACAGAATGCAGAAAATCATCAAGATTATACACCATGACCAAGTGATATTCATCCAAGGTATGTAGGAAAGTTTCAACATACATAAATCAGAAAGTTTAATACACCATATTAACAAAATCAAAGACCAAAATCATATTATCATTTCCATAGATGCAGAAAAAGCTTTTGAAAAAGTTCAGTACCCATTCATAATTTTAAAAAAGCCTACAGAAAATTGGAATAGATTACCTTTATCTCAATCTGAGGAGAGTCAACTATGACAAACCAACAGCCAACATCATAATAAATGAAAAAAATTGAAAGCTTTCTATCTAAAATCAGTAATAAGACAAGGATGTCCATTGTCTTCATCCTTAGTCAACCTTGTCCTGGAAACTTTAGCCAGAGCAATTAGACAAGAAAAAGGAATAACAATAGTAAAGAAAGAAATTAAAGTTACTTGCAGATGACATGATAACATAAAAAACCCAAAAAAATACACTAAAAAACTGGCAGATATAATAAGCAAATTCAGTAGCATAGCTGGAAACAAAGTCAATATTCAAAAATCAATAGCTTTCCTGTGCATGGGTAACAAACTCACTGAAAGAGAAATTAGCAAAATAGCACCTTTCACAATAGCATCCAAAAAAATGAAATACTGAGGAATCAATATAATGAAGGATGTAAAAGACCTATACTCTGAAAATTATAGTGCTCTGAAAAAAGAGATAGAAGAGGATATTAGAAAATAGAAAGACATTTCTTTCTCTTGGGTAGGAAGAACAAATATAGTGAAAATGCCATACTTCCTAAAGTGTTATACATATTTAGTACAATTCCAATCAAAATTCCAATAGAATACCTCTCAAAATTAGAGGAAATAATCCTAAAATTCATCAGGAGCCAGAAGAGATCCAGAATAGCAATGGCAATTCTGGGCAGCAAAGACAAGACTACACATCACTATCCCTGACTTTAAATTATATTACAAGGCTACTGTGATGAAAATAAATAAATAAACATGCAATACTGGCAAAAAAATAAAACCAGACCTGAAGATCAATGGAACAAATTAGAAAATGCAGGAACAACTACAAACACACTCAGCCTCTTTATCTTTGAGAAAGATGTTAAACACATTCACTGGAAGAAAGACAGCCTCTTTAATAAATAGTGCTGGAAAAACTGGCTCTGCACATGCCAATGAATAAAATTGGGTCCATATCTTTCACCATGCTCTAAATAAAGTCGGATGCATCAAAGATCTAAATATTAAAACCAAAACATAAATCTTCAGGAAGATACATTAGGTAAAACTCTTGAAGACACTGGAGTAGGCAAAGACTTTATGAATAAAATATGATTGCACAGAAACTATCACAAAGAATCTACAAGTGAGACCTCATCTTATTAAAAAAAAAAAAAACTTTTGCACAGCAAGAGAAACCACCAACAGAGTGAAGAGACAACCCACAATGTGGGAAAAAATGTTTGCCAGCTGTTCTCAGACAAAAGATTATTAACAAGAACATATAAAGAACTCTTGAAAAAAAACTCAGAACTCAATCCTAAAAAGGGCATCTGGGACAAATACAGTTTTCAGGCAAAGAAAAACAAAGAGCAAATAAATATATGAAAAAATATTTAACATCACTGGTCATTTGAGAGATGCAAATTAAAACAGCACTGATATTCTATTTCACCACAGAAAGAATGACTACTATAAAGAAATCAACCAATAACAAATGTTGGAGAGATTGTGATGAAAAAGGAACATTTCTCCAAAGTTTGTGGGAATGTAGATGGTGCAATCACTGTGGAAATAAGTGTGGAGATTCCTCAAACACTAGAATTGGAGGTCCCACTTGACCAGCAGTTCCCCTTCTGGGTATATTCCCAGGAGAACTAAAAGCATCATACCTCAACAATATATGTGCACTCATGTTTATAGCAGCATAATTCAAAAGAACTCAATCTTGGAAACAATCCAAATGTCCATCAACCAAAGAATGGATTAAAATAACATGGTATTTTTATACAATGGAGTACTTACTCAGCCATAATGAGGGATAAACTCAAGTATTTTATAGGTAAACAAATGCAACTAGTAACCATACTCACAAGTGAAATAAATCAGACTTGCATATACAAGTAATATCTCTTTAGTGTGAAAAACTGAAAGTATAAATAGGATTCTACATGTACACTAGGTATGGCAAAATGGGAAGGAGCTTTAAAAGGAAAGACAAACTGGGATAGGGAATGGAGGAAAGGAAGGGATAAGCAAAAAATATATATATATATAAATATATGATGGTTGAGATAGCTACTATTAATTTCTCTTAATTCATTGAAAAGAAAGTTTTGGGGTAATATTTTTTGGACAATTAAATGCCAATATCTTGTACTCTGATTAACTAATTTAAGGATAACATTAAGCAAAGTATCAACTATTATTGCCTTCTTATTATCTCGTTTTGAACTTTCGTTTTATTTTTCTTTTTAAAATACATACATAAATAAATAAATATCCAAAAGGAAAATCAAAAGTTTCTTGGAACAAAAGTAAATGAAGACACAGCACATCAGAACCTAACAGTGGTACAGGAAAGAAAGTACTAAAGAAAATTTTATAGAAATCAATGCCTGTGTCAAAAAATCAGAAATATCTCAAAAAACATTCAACAGTTACATTTCAAGGAACTAGATAAACAAGAATAAAGCAAACATGAAATTAGAAGAAGAAAAGAAATAATGATCAGAGCAGAAATAAATGAAATGCAGATATAAAAATTATCAATGCAACAAAGAGTTGGTTCTTCAAAAATCTGAAGAAAATAGAAAAATCCTTGGCTGGATACAAAAAATATTGAGAAGAGTCCAATATGTGAAATTCAATGTACTTTTATTAATATGCATATATATATATATATATATATATATGAGATGGTATGTGTATATATATATATATATATGAGATGGTAGGTATGTATATATATATATATATATATACACAAATGAGATGGAAGGCATATATATATATATATATACACATATATATATTACAAGGTTTTTGCAGTACATGCAGTTTAAAATTATCTTGGGAGTGGGCATATGAATAGGTTGATTCTTTTCATAATCCCATCCCCCTTTCTTACTGCCTGCCTCACTCCTCTTCTAAACCCCTTTTCCCTATTTTCATATTTGTAGATATTGATCTTATCTAATATCTATGGCATATAATCTTTGGATTCATTTAGGTTTCTGTACATGATGGAATATATTTTTTCTATGTTTTTCATTCCCCTCCCACTCTGCTTTCATTCAAGTTCTTTTGAACCATGTCCCACTTGCCAGATCTCTAATCTTTTGTCTTCCTCTATCCTTCCTTTACTGTAGTATTTTGTCTTACTCAAATGACAGATGCAATGTGGTATTTAAGCTTATGTACAATTTAGGTTTAGGGAAAGTAGTGACATCATCAAGGTCTTGCTGGTATTTGGTGGCAGAACTTTGTATCCTCTGCCAGGCTGGTGCTCTTCATACTGTTGTGTCCAGCTGATGCTGCCCTCTAGGAACTTCTGTTACCTCAATTTGAGCAATGTGTGGTGTTACAATGGAGTGCTGCTATCTCTGTTAAGGCAAATATACAGTTTTAAAAAGATAAATTTGTTCTAAGAAGAAAGAAAGAAAGAAACTTCAGAAGGAGAAAGAAAAGGAAAAGAGAGAGAGGGAGGGAATGTACTAATTAAAAACAGATTGTCCATTATCACTATGGATTTTGTAGTTTAATAAAGGTAAATTCATGGTAGGTAATAAAGCATTAATCCATTTTTATTTCTGCTGTGTGATTTATGCAACTTTAAAAATTCCTGGTTTTTTTTATCCCTTTCTTGCCATTGGGTAACATTCAATATCATTATCAACGGTCATCTTCATTAGAATGGTGAAATTAAATGTAAATGAGCTACTGCTACTCAGCCTATAGCTGGGAGAATTCAGTTCTAAAAGGAAGAAAACTGCTATTTTCCTGCTTTATAATGAAGCAGAATGTGCCCAGTGATGTTTTCCATCTAAGAGATGGTGTAAAAAATCAGGCCAACCCACTAAGGCATGCAGAGATAAAATATTCTTAGAACACTTCATATTTTAAAAAAAAAACTGGGATATTTCTTTTTTTGTGTGATTGCTGACCTCCAGCATGATATTAATAACATATGCAATGTGCTAAAGAAATAAAACACCAAGAATAGTTAAGTATAGCTAAAAAATTAAATTGGAATAAAATACACTTTTCACTTTCAACAAATATTTAAATACATTAAGGATTTAAATACATTTTATGATAACTTGCCAATCTTTCTGATATCCTAAAAAGATTCATGAGAAGTCTGGTTTTATAATTACTTTGTGCAAAGAAGATGGTCAGTATTTGTTTGATTTTCAGCCCCAAATTAGAGCTATATCTGTTGATTACGCCATAAAGGCTAAATTCTCCCAAAATACAACCTGACTCAAACCCAGAAAAAAATGAGAAATTACTTTTACAAAAAAGAGCATATATTTTAATCATTAATAATATCTACTAACTTACTTTCAGGCACTTATAGTTGTCACCTGCACAATTATGATTGATAATCAGAGCCAAATAAATGTCTAGACTTGCATTCTTTTTTAACATATTTCAGAGTAATTCGTGGACTTCAGGGGTTACAAAGTGTCATCAATAAAAATAAAGTGACTAAATAGAAGTATAAAATTTTTACTAACCTTTCTGAAAGACAACTTCTAAATTACTGCTTCAGTCACTTCTGATTGGCTAGCAGCAGGGTAACTCCAAAAGATTTTAGTGGTCATAGAGGCCCATCCACTCAGCCAAGTTTACCTTCTGAGATTTTGCACTCAGTTTGCAAGAATGAACTGAATTAGGGGAACAAATGTACTTTTACTCAATCAGAATTCCCAGTATAACCTGCAGGGGACTTTCATAACAACCAATTTGCTGTAAGCAAATCAGTAACAAGCATCATGTGGGAGATATTTGACAAGATGGTTTCACCATAGGTGGGACTGCTTCTGATGAACAACCATCAGGGTAACCGGTGTCTGGTCAGCATCAGTGGGGACCTGGCTGATTCAGGGAAGGAATGTAACTTCTCAGGAAATCAGTTTATAATCAGAGGACTATTGTGTCCCAAGTGTGAGGCATTTCAACTGAACACCTGAAGATAATTTACAGACAAATGACAATCAGATGACCCAAAAGAGCACAATTGATAAACTATGTAAAAATTAATAAAATACGTGGTCAACAAAGTTATAATAATCAGCAATTAAATATAGTAATAAAATGGTGATTCTAGTTTAACCAATCCTAAATTTTAATCTAAATTTTTGTAGCTGCAAATGCCAATTTACATTCATCACTTAAATTACTGTATTATCATATGAATCTATACTATATGAATAGCTATTCTAAATGCATAAAACCTAAACTAAATTACAACAAAGTACTAAATAAACTATAGAACCAACAATGTCAAATTTATATCAATAATTTAATAAGTGAAATGACTTTGTTAAACAATTAGTGTCAATATATCTGGTGCATATTATTATGATGACTATTCTAAGTTTAGAATATGTGTAATCTGATTTTTTTATTATGAGAAAACAAACATAGTATTAGACTTACTATTTTAGTTATTGTTTTATTTTATAAAGCAAGACAGAAAAAAGAAATGATACAGAATTGCAAAAAAGAAGTAGGAAATTAACACTAGTTAATATATTGCATATTGTGATCTTAGATGTAGTTGCTCAGGTTACAAGATCTAGGCACAAAAAATAATCACACTATCCAACAATAACAGCACAAACTGGTTTTTTTTTTGATGACTTGCATACATATACATACATTTATATACATACATACATTTATATATGTATATCTACATACATATAATCTTTTCCTTTCTTCCTTTTTTCCTTTCCCCTATCCCAGTTGTTCTTCCCTTTTGAGCAATTTCTTTCTCTTTCATTATTACAATATCTTTTGTACATTTTAAATCTTACTACTCTTTCAGTTTTTTATTTTTATTATTTTTTTACACTAGGGAGACATTATGACATTTATAAATGTGAGTTTGATTTATTTCATTTATGAGTATGGCCTCGGGTTGCCTCCATTCACCTACAAAAGCCTCAAGATTATCAGCTCTCCCTCAGACAAAGCACTTATATTTAGAACACATAAAGAATTGAAAAACATAAGACACCTCAAATTCAAAAATGTCCAATCCAAAAATAGGCATGTGAGATGAATACGCACTTTGCAGATGAAGAAATACAAATGACAGATAAATACACGAAGAAATGTTCAGCATCACTGATCATTCAAGAAATGCAAATTAAAACAACATTGAGATTTCATCTCACTCCAGGAAGAATGGCTGCCATCAAGAGACCAATGGATAACAAATGTTAGTAGGGTTGTGGGAAAAAAGAAATACTTCTCCACTGTTGGTGGGAGTGTAGACCAGTGCAACGCCTGTGGAAATTCCTCAGAAAACTAAGATTGGAAGTCTCATTCAATCTAGATATTTCCCTTTTGGATATTTTCCCAGAAAAATTGAAAATGCCATGCCACAGCAATATATGTGAACCCATATTTATAGCAGCACAATTTGTAATAGCTAAATCTTGGAAACCCATATGCCCATCAACTGCAGAAGCCATAAAAGATATGGTATTTTTATTTTAGAAATTTTTAAGTTTGTACAGTTCTGTAACAATAAGTACATTTATATTGTTCTATAACTGTTAGCACCATTCATCTCCAGAACTTCAACCTCCTCCTAAACTGAAACTCTGTATGTGCCTAAACATGAATTCCTGCTTCTTACTCTTCACAATCTCGGACAATCACCATTAATTTCTGACTGCATGAGTTGAATATTTTAGGTACTTCATACAAGTAAAATCATACCATATGTGTCCTCTTGTGATTATCCTTTAGGAAATCCATGAGGGACACTTTTTCACCCATGTTGTATCTTGTACTGGAGTGTCTAAGACTGAATAATATTTTAAGGTAAGATACATATCACATTCTATTAATTCATCTGTTCACAGACACTTAACTGCTTCCATCTTTTGGTTATCTAAAGTAATGTTGCTATGAACATTGGAGCTCACAAATCTGACTGTGTCCTCTTTTCCTTTCTTTTTAGAATGTAAACAGAAGTGAAACTGATGAGTCATTTGATAATCATGTTAATTGTTTGAGGAATCACTTTTTCACAGCGGCTGCTCCATTTTTACATTTTTACCAATAACCTGATTTTGAGGGCCAACTCTTAATTGTGATTCCTAATGTTATTATTTTAACTGCAAATATTTTGATCACAATTTTTTTCTGAAAAGTATAATCCCTTTGATTTTAGTAAAGATTTCTGCTTAAAGCTGCACTATTGCTGTTACTGCTATCTTCTGCCTAGTTTGACATCTTTGTATCAACATATGTGTGTATTAGTGTAACAAAGAGAAAAAGACCCTTATATATAATCAAGAAAAGTCATTTTTTATCATTCTGCATTCATTTGTTAAAGGTTTAATTTCTCTCTTCTTTATTAACTAATCTTGTGTGCTGCTTCCCCAGATTGTGCTTAAATTCAGTCTTACATTTATGAGTCTTTTGAGGCTTGTCAGTGATGCCCTCTAGTGAATTTTCCTCAAGATGAGGCATGGATAAATTCTCCCCTGGCCCTGGGACCAGTGAGTTTAACCACCCTGCCTTCCCCTACGCTCATCACTTCCCCACAGCTTTCTCAACAATCTGCACCTCAACTTCATTATTTCATCTTATCAGTAGCTCCTGACTCTTCACCTTTTAGCTAAGTTTTTTTTTGTTTGTTTTTTTGTTTTGTACCAGGGATCGAACTCATGACCTCATGCTTGCCAGGCAGGAGGTTAAGCCACTGAGCTAAATACCCGGCCCTAGCTAAGTTATTGTATTTTGATTTCTTCTGTTCCCCACGAAGAAGAAACAGATAACAGAAGCATCATTTTGCTATTAAAAAATATCACTCATGCAACTTACTTTGATCTTTTCTAATCTCTTGCCTTGATAAGATAAAGGAGTAACTCAGATATATCTAAAGGAAAATGGAAAAACTATAGCAGAAAATAGGCATACTTAACTAGTTTATTTTATAAAAATATTTTAAGCCTCAAATATAATGTGAAACTCAAGGGGAAAAATAACCTTTAAAGCATATGTATGCACATAGTCCATAAAGGAGCTATTAGAACCTTGCATGAGACAAGCTGCTCTTTGCTCTGAAACACACTCCCTGCTGTTATCCTGTCTCACCGTAAGTCCAAAAGAATCTAGGAACTGAAACCTTTAGAATAGTAAGTCATATAAAGCTTTCCTCTTTATAAGTTTAGTATCAGCTATTTTGTTACAGTAACAGAAATCTAACAGGCAGGATATCATAGCTAGTGATTGGTGGAGTTCAGATTCAATGTCAAATTTTTTTAATATATAAATGTGACAATTAATTGTGATGTCAACTGGAGTAGATTAAGAACATGTAGTAAATTCCTGGAGCACCATTCTGGGTGTGTCTACAGATGACTGACACATAGGCTGAAAATTAGGGAGGGAAGACCCAGCCAAGATATGCCTGACACCTGAAACCTGGATGGAAAAAAAAAAAGGGAAAGAAGAGAAAGTCTGGCTTTTGCTTCTTCAGACGAGCTCTGGTCTTTACCATTTCCTTGGATATTTGTTCCCCATTTCTTTAAGCCACCAGCACAATCTCTTTAACCTTCTAATGCAGATATTTACTTTCCAATACAGACTTGTACCACTCTCTGTGGTAACCTTCCCTCCTCTGCTTTTCCTTATCTCAAGCCTTAGATGGCCATTTTGTATTTCTGGGGACATTTTGTGTTCTTATACGATCACTTGTAAACCCTTTATCTATTATATTTATAGCGTATTAAGTCTGTTTCTGTAATAAACACTACAGTAAGGCTGTGCATGTTGTTCATAACAAGGAAAAACTGAAGATAATCTAAAGCTCTAGTATCAGCAAATAGGATTTTGAAAAATATTTTTTATTCAGAACCATTTTAATTTTTGAAATCCATACTGGTTCCAAGATTATTTGTTAGGGATTTTCACAAGCTACTATGTATCTATTAAAATTTAAATTAACAAAAATGTATGTGAATATAGAAAATGATTGCATTATAAAGACTATTGAAAAGAACAAACTTGTAAATACAATATAATTACCACTTTGTTAAGATCAAGAAGAAACTTTCTTTGGTAGAAGTCTGTAGTTATTGATTGATTGTGTCAACTTGAGACATTTAGAAGATTAGCTAAATTGGCTTAGCAATTCTACACCCTAAGGTATACAAAATCCACCCAACAGTGTCTCATCTCCTGGATGGTATAAAAAGAAAGGAGGGAGGATGGATGAGATTTCATTCTTTGGAGGAGCTCCAGTTTCTGCCTTCAGCTTGGACATCATCTCCTGGCTTCTAGTCAGACTCTTGGATCCTGCAGACTTCTGGCATAGATTCTTCAACTGCCATCAGCCTTCCAGTGCAAATTTGCCTGGGACACTGAAGTGAACTCCAGATCTTGGATTGAATCCTTTGTATCTCCCTGTTTGTACCTTTTGAAATGGAAATTTTTATTTGTGCCATTGAATGTTAGAAGTGTTTAACTATCTTTTCATTTTCACAAGGGTTAACAGATAAAGAGTTTGCCTTCAATCAGAGAGGAGACTTTGAACTTGAATCTTTCTGCAGTGCTGAAACTGTTAGGACTTTGGAAACTCTTGGAAATGGACTTAACATCATTTTCATAAAGGATGTGCATGAGTCTTTGGGGGACCAGAGGCAGAATGTTATGGTTTGAGTCTGGATGTCTCCCCAAAGCTTCATGCAGTCATAGAGGTGGGCTTCTAGAGTTTGTGAATGACTCATGGTCCAATACTGGGATTAGGGGTGTAAGTGCTACACCCAAGTGAGTATGGCCTACATACAATATAAAGGACAGAAAGAGTCTTCTCTCAGGGCTCCTCTCCTTTTACTCTTGTTGCTTGTGCTGTTTTCTGCCACCATGAACTGTTGCCTTCTGCCATATGCTACTTTCCCTTGGATCCAGCTGATGATGGACTGAAACCTCTAAAAACTATGAGCTAAATTAACCTTTTCTTCTTTCATCTTGGGCATAAGGTATTTTGTCTCAGCAGTGAGACAAAAGTAACAAAAACAGAATTCAATATCAGGAGTGGGGTCATTTCTGTGACTATACCTGGCCATGTGGTTCAAGAGTGTTTGGGAATGGCTTGTAGGAAAAGTTTGGAAATGTTCAGAGGTTTCACCTCAAGTAGTAGAGCTTGAATGCCTTAAGCTGTTCTGTATGGGAGATTCTGGTCAGAACTCAGGATACAAGAAGACTGATAGAAATCCTGCTGGTAAAGACCAGGCTTGGGAGGTTTCTGCTGGGAAATGTAATACTCTGAACCACCTGCGCCGTCATCTTGTTCTGCATGCGCCGCCATTTTAGATTTAAGTCCTTGTTAATAAGCCTCAGCTGTTTCTCACAGAAGTTTCCTTTTCCCCGAAATGCCTCCCTAAATGACCAACCAGCTCACTCCCCGTGTTCTTATCAGCCTATCCACCAATCAGCTGCGTTGCTCCTCTATAAAAGTAAACTCCCTTAGTTGTGAGGCACGCAGTCTCGAGATCCATCAACAGAGACTGTGTCACCAGGCTTGGCAATAAAACTCCTTCACTCTTGATTGATTGGCTTTCATTTCTAAATCATCATTGCACCATTACATTTGGGGGCTCGTCCGGGATGGAGGCTTAGCCCCCACCGACCCAAATTGGACTATTTTGATCATCCAGACCCCTTCAATAGTGAGTAAATTTTGTTTCTTCCAGAAGGTTTTGATGGCGCACCATACCTAGGTTCTATTTGGAGAGGGGACGCCCTCGATTTGCAAAGGGGATGCCCTCAATTTGGGAGTTGGATCGGGTGTGTAAGGACAGAACAATAGGTTTGGGCTGGCAGCCCACTTTGCTTTGTATTTGTGTTCTGCCTCATTGCCCTGACCCACTCCATTTGTTTTTGAGCCCTCTGGTTGAACTAAATCTTGTAACCAAAAACTTGCAGTTGAGTGAGGAGTTTTTCTTTTGACTTCAGTCTGTCGTTTGTGTCATTTGTGTCTGTTGTGTCTGTTGTCTGATGTTATTTGTCAATTATCATTAAGTCTCTGTTCCTTAACCTTTGCCTTTAGGAAAATCACGGGGCAGACTGGCACCAAGGATCCGCCTAGCCCCTTGGCCCTGGTTCTTAACCATTTCGAGGAGTTCAAAAGACGTGCCGCTGGCTATGGGGAAAATGTATATAAAGGGAGATTAATGATTTTTGTCACGTAGGAATGGCCAGCAGTGACATTCCACTTCCTCCTCCCCTCCACCCAGTATGCGGCTGCCCCCCCGAGCAGAACCCCAACCAAAAGCCCCTTCTGAAGCTGTTTCCCTCTGCCCCCTGTGAGAGGTACCAATGCAAGTTGGAGGCTCTATGTTTGTTTACACCCCTTTTTCCACCCCTGAAAAGCCAAAACCCTCCTTTCTCTAAGGACCCCGATAGTCTGCCACTCATCGTCCTACTTGGGATGACTGCCAGCAGATACTCCGAGTCCTTTTCACTGCAGAGGAACATTTACATGTCCTCGCCCTGGGTAAAAAGGGCATCCAAGATCCAGATGACACTCCTATGGCTGACCTCCAGAGAATAGAACATGTTCTTCCTTTCTCTTGCCCGGAATGGGATGCCAACACTGATAAAGGTAAGGAGGCTCTAAAACAATATCTCCAGAGGCTTCTAGATGCAATTCAAGTGGCTGCAAAAAAGCCTACTAATTTGTCAAGAGTAACTGGGTAAGGCAATTGGCAGAGGAAATGGTTGCTAGTTTGGCCCGCCCAGGCCACAAAGTAACTCACCATGAATTTCTGTGGGTCCCTGAATGCCCAGATCCACTTTGGGAGAGACCTGCTCCGTAAGTTAAAGGTGCAAATTGACTTCCAGACTGATAAACCCGAATTGAAATTGGGCACAGAGTCACACGTAGGAAAGGCTATTTGGGTAATGGCCCTCTACCCAGAGGGCGAAGGACATCTCTTAATAGAAGACAAATACCCAGCCTCAATCAATAATGAGTTGCTAGCTCAATGGCAAAAAGCTGTTCCCGAGGTCTGGGCCAAAATTAATCCTCCTAGGCTGGCTGTAAACCAGGTGCCTTTGGTTATAAAACTATTGCCTCAGGCTACTCCTATCAGGCTGCGTCAATACCCCATCAGCCTCCCCACTCGAAAGGGAATCCTGGTCCACATCCAAAGGCTAAAAGAAAATGGTATATTAGTGCCATGTGTTTCCCCTTGGAATACGCCTTTGCTTCCAGTGCAAAAGCCAGGTACGTCAGATTATCGGCCTGTACAAGATCTACGGGAGGTAAACAGATGAGTGGTGACCTTGCATCCCACCGTTCCTAATCCCTACACCCTGCTGAGCCTACTCAGCCCGGAATATACCTGGTACTCAGTGCTGGATCTGAAGGATGCTTTCTTTACCTTGCCGATCTCTCCGGTAAGTCAACCTATTTTTGCTTTTGAGTGGACGGATCCCGAGTCAGGGGTGATGGAGCAGCTGACTTGGACTCAGTTACCACAAGGATTTTAAAAATGCCCCCACTCTCTTTGATGAGGCTTTAGCAAGAGACTTGATGGGATTTAGGGAATGTCATCCGGAGGTGACGCTCTTACAATATGTAGATAGCCTCCCCCACTTATGAACTATGCCTAGAGGCCTCCGAGCAACTGCTGATGACTCTGGGTCAACTTGGATATAGAGTCTCCACTAAAAAGGCACAATTGTGCCAACAGACTGTAACCTATCTGGGTTATAGGCTACATGAAGGTAAAAGGACTCTGTCTGACCAGAGGATTCAGGCTATATTACAAATCCCCACACCAAGGACAAAAAGACAGGTCCGTGAGTTCTTGGGAGCAGTAGGATACTGTAGACTCTGGATCCTAGACTTCACAGAAATGGCCAGACCCCTGTATGATTCTTTGAAAGGGGATACTCAAAAACCCCTGGAATGGACTAATGAATGTGATGAGGCTTTCCTTCGACTTAAACAGGCACTATCCCAGGCCCCCACCCTGGG